>CABFVZ010002145.1:78068-92827 GCA_902151445.1 Timema monikensis | reverse complement strand
GGGATCATTCGGGGTGGAAAATCTCTGCCTGTGCGCTAGTATAGTAGACTCTCTAGTAAATATTGTCAGTGTAAAAATAAAACAAAACAAAAACATAATCGTGTGGTTTTTGTAAAGCGGGTTATCCTTTTTAACTCCGACAATTTGTATTTGTCAGTCTGTCTGTGGTGGATATATGTCTCTCGATAACTCCTTAACGCATCAACCGATCTATTTCAAACTTGGCACAATTGTTCTTTTTACCTCTATCCAGATCAAGTTCGTTGGGGAATAATTCCAACAAATTGTTGGGGGAGTGGAAGGAAATCAGTCCTTATAAATATAAGAAACATGGCTTTTACACTGTGGATATCATCGCTGAAGGAACTGCTTGAGAAACAGCGTTGTCATTCTCCCGTTGTAATGTAGTCAATCTTCCCTTGAATATAAGACAAGTTTGGCAACACTGGTTAGTCTATGTTTCCAGTAGCTCCTTCTTACTCCAGAGCATCACCTCTCGACATAAGCGAGAGCGAGGAGAATTGGCAACAGTTAACAAATAGAGAAAGAGCGAAGATAAATCTTTTCTCCATAAGACCTGCAGCTCCCTCAGAGATGATATTGGGTCTAGAATTAATTATGCCATATGTTTACTTTTTATGAGACTTCCTGATACCTTGCATGGCTGAAACTTACTAACTTATAAGGTTGAAACAATTGTAAAAACATTGAACAAAAATTGAGTCTTTTAATTTTTTGAGGGGGTTGGAAGGGGCAGAATACCAGGGACTCCACAAAAGTATTCCTAGGGTTCTACGTCTATTAAGAACGGCTGTAGCTAGGAGAAACGAAAGTTAAACTTAAAAATAAAGAGCGTTGTTCACTAATAGGATAAATCGAACTTAGTTTGTCCAACAATTACTTAACTCCAGCACTGGTGGCTACGTGGGCTAAGGCGCTGACCTCGTCTGGTCTGGTATTTAGTAATTGGGCTGGTCGATATTTAAATCACTTCCTTTCTAAGTTATTAACTCTATCTCCAATCACATACAAACCTATTTCTTTTAAAAATTCCACCTTAAGCTTAACTCACCCCTGGCTCATTAGTGTAAACATGGGGATGGTAGAAAGGGCCACTGAAACGATAGAATACAACATTTATATCTAAATAAAAATATATATTAAAACATAGGCCTCTACTATAAAACCGTGCTTGATAAAAAAAAACTATATTTTTGTATTAGGCTCAAACTAAGTTAACTTGTAAAAAAAACCTCTATCATTAAATATATTTTGCGATCTCCTGAGGGTACACGTATCGCAGGTTGAAAACCACAACAATAAAATATTGCTTTTTATAACGAGGGGAACAATAAATGATGTTATTTCCAAAGTTCCTAACAACCGAAGCGTATTGGTGGGTGGTTTGCGGGGGGTTACGGTGAGTGTGTGTGTGGTGGGGATTGGAGAGGGGAGGATATAGTACCCCCCTCACCCTCAAAACTCATCATCGATCGGTTTGTTGTGGGTGTTAACCCCCGTGATTGCTCGATAGACGTGAGACTCACCCTGGCGAGGAGGTTTGATCCGCAACCGGTGGGCCTCACGAACTGAACGTCAAACTCGTCTACGCTTGTTTTTNTTTTTTTTTTTTTTTAGTGGTTACGGGGTAGGTCTAAGGATCAAACTGTGACCGGGGGAACCAAAGGTGGAGAGTTTTTTCCTCTAAATGGTTTCTTACTCTGACTCCATACAAATGTGGGTGCATTTCCTCTAAATTCCACCTTACTACTCCCTAATTATAAATGTATATAGCCCGGAGGGGTACTAAGACGCAAAGAACTAAAACAAATCCAATTCACCTGATGTAAAACTGATTAATATAATTGGCAATTTTTTTTAATATCATTTTTGACAGAAAGGTTATTAACAGCTTGACGTAAGAGACTTGACTTGATGGTGTGGAGGAAGAAGGAAGAGGAAGTACAGGAACAGTTGTCGGAATGGAGTGAGGAGGTGAAAATGTGAGGGATGAAATTTAGTGTGGCTAAAAGTGAAGTGATGATAAGTCAGAGAACAAGGCCAAGAAATGTGAGAGACCTGCTATGGAGAGTTGTTATATAGGTGTGTTAAGAGACCTGCTATGGAGAGTTGTTATATAGGTGTGTAAGAGACCTGCTATGGAGAGTTGTTATATAGGTGTGTAAGAGACCTGCTATCCTTTAAGTGTAAGGAAGTGATGTATAGAGGATATTTCATACCCATAATAACATATGCAATGGAATTTAGACTTTGGATAAAAGAGAAACAAGGAAAGTGGAGGCCATGAGAATGAAGTTTGTGAAGAGCATATTAGCTATCACAAGGATAAACAGGATTAGGAATAAAGTTATCTGGGAAAAAGTTGGGGTACAGGGAGTACATGAGAACATAGAGGAAGCAAGACTGAGATGGGATGGTCATGTAATGAGGATGTTGGAGTACATGAGATAGTAGAGGAAGCAAGGGTGAGATGGACACGTAGTAAGGATGGAAGGGGAGGGAGGAAGAATGGAGGAAGAACAGAGGAAGATGGAGGCATTTTACTAAACATACCCGGTCACAGGCTGGAAGCAGATAATGATGATAAGAGATAAGGATGTGGAGGGTGGTTGGGAAGTGAGCACACACTATCAGATAATGGAATACTAACCCAAGTGTACTGTGTCTAGATACGAAGCTAGGCCTGCCGTCACCGGGAGATTGAGTACACGACTCAAACCACATGACCACAGGTGGTGGTTCCCATGAGAGAAGGCAAGTTGGCCTACTGGCCTACTTGATCGCAATTTGCTATGCGAATTAATTTGAGGAATATTGATTCTTTTTTTTTAATAAATAGTTCAATGCTTTCTCGCACCTTTATCTAAAACTGGAGATATCCACTTAAAACTCGTAAGGTACGTGGAACGATATACAGTAATATAAATTGTTGCAGAAGCATACTGGATTAAAGAGAATCACACTCCACCAAAGATCATATTAGAAGAAATAATACACATTGTTACAGAAACGTGTTGAAAAGAAAGTAAAATCTCTGTTCGCCAAAGAGCAACCTCAATATAAATAATATATCTCGTATCTCAAAGAGTTGTGAAAAAATGATCAAACGTGAAGATATACGCGTGTTTAAAGTAGCCTCTGAATCATTTTACAGGAAAATGAGGTGCGCCATTATGTTTGTAATATTCAACAGTACCTAGGTACGAATTATAACCAAAATTGTAAGAGTCGATCTAGAGAAAAACTTTTTTTTCTCTTTTCACCATTGAGTAAACTATCTCTTAATATTTGGGTTGTGTATATAATTACAAAAAATATATCTGGGAAACTTTATCAAATCCTAAATACCAAGTTTTAACCTAATCGGTAAAATGATTTCGTCTCTAGAACGAGATTAAGACACAGACAGATGGCATAGAAAAAAATCCATCTTTTCTGATACAGGGTGTCATGAAAAATCGACATACAACTAAATCTTGTATCCAATTGTTTAACAATCGCATTAAATACTTTCTTTCTCCGTAGGATTATGAGAAAATAAAAATTAAATCAACGATCATCAGCAGAAATATCCTGACAAAACTAAATTTGGATCATTTGGCGTGGCGTATTGACTTACTTAATCTGAAACAACATTGTAATTATTTAAATAGATTACTATAGTCCATTCGCCATAGTAGGGGTGGTAGCTGACAGCTACACCCAATATCATCGCTGAGAGAACTTCAGGTCTCACGAAGAAAAGCTTTATCTTCACTCGCTCTCTGGTTTCTTTAGCACCAAGTCTTACTACCCGTCCAGATTATGCACAAATGAACTAATTAAGCTAATATGTTAGGAATGCGGAGGGTTGGATTTAGAGGAAGTTAACCCACATTTGCAAGGAAAGAAAGTTTAGGAATTATTTAGGAACAAAATCACCCTCATTTAACCTGACTGGTTGATAACTCAACCACAGACGCAAGGCACTTTTGGTTATGTTTTGAGTATTTTAACGTATACTTTATTAACATACTCAGTGCATGATTTACAAACTAACTTAAATATAAACAGATAGGGCCTACAATATCCAACCCTCCGAATGGTAATCTCATCATTATGAATGGTAAAATACCAATTTCCCCAAATGATAGTCTTTGAGCCAGGCAGGAGTCAAACCCGGAGCCCTCAACTCATGAAGCAGACACGCTAGCCACTGAACTCAGGAACGGGTGACCCGCTTCAGTGGCTATATGGTCTAAGGCGTCAGTCTCGTGTTGGACTGGTCTTATCAGGATTCGAGTCCTGGTCGTGTTTACTGAGGGCGTTTTTTTTTCTAAATGGTTTCCTACTCTCCTCCCACGCAAATGCGGGTATATTACCACTAAAATGCTTCCTTCATCTTCCTTAATACGTTAGAGTAACTATCATAAATACGTATAACCTGAACAGGTAGTAAGACGCGGTGATAAAAAAATGTGAATGTCCCCAACTAACCCAGGTCACCACACGCCGTTGAAGGGGGACGAGGGTGGGGAGGGGGGGACCTTTACAAAATTAACGGGGGCGACTTGTACCTGCGGAACATCCGCACGGAAAGAGCGGATCAGCCATGAACGGCCTCCATACAACTTCAGCCTCTGAATAAAAAGTGACGATTCTGTTTGTACCGAACAGAAATAAAATGAAAAAAAAAAGCTAATGTGGGAGTAAGGTGGGGGGTGGGGGGGTGTTACACCACATACTTCCTCACACGCTCATCGGCCGGTCCGTTGCATTATTTGTGACCGCTCGTGGTTGAAACACATGCCCGACATGACTTGCCCCGCCCCCCCCCCCATACCTTCATAGGACCAGCACAGCTTCAGGTACCAAGTTGACAGAAGACGGTAAAACCGCGTGGGAAATACTCTCTGCATTTTGCAGGACCGCGCAATTTTCATCTTATATTTATACCCATGTTGTTTCTGTTGTGTCCTACTCTCCTTCACTGTAGCTGAGTGGCAAGGACGGCCGACCAAACGATTGGGTTCCTGGGATAATTGTCATGTTTTGAGCGAGAGGTGTTTGTTCGAGTAGTTCTAGGGCAGTATGACTGGAGATCTTTGTAGCGGGAGTTGAACTTATCAGCAAGTAGGTGATGAACTAGGACAATTGATCTTATCAGCAAGTAGGTGATGAGGTAAGACAGTTGAACTTATCAGCAAGTAGGCTCGTTGAATTATTGGTCAAAACAGATGGACAGATAGGAGTAGAGAGTTGTGGCTTAAGGCGTCGGACTCACAATAGACTTAACTGGTTGTGATGGAAGGGTGTAGGCCAACTTGGGTGAGGTGTCTCACATCTAGACTATCACTCTAGTTTTCCCCTTCTCTCTCCAAGTAAACTCAGGTGATTTTCTTCTAGACTTCTCTTCTCATCCCTACTTCTTGGATCAAGCCGTTAATAGCCTCGCAGTTCAAAACGTCCAAACAAAAAAACATAAAAATTATTTTTTGGTATAAATGACAAAATTCACACGGGAACTGAACCCAGGACCAGGTTGTAATTTTTTTTCTACATATTTGAACTTGATACCGCAATCAGGAATTATGTTGTGTACAAACATAACGTAACAGTTTGTGATACAAACGAATTAATAAACCGGGACCTATGCCCTTGTTGCTCCAAAGTCGTGACACCTTTCCGTCACCCAGCGAATCGTTTGTGTTGAATGTTTGATAGACGCTAGATGGAGGCCACTTCTACATACTCACATACTCCCCCGCGTAGAACGTCCTATATATATATATATATATATCGTCTCTGATATATATCTCCTAGAAACTGTACATTTCATCCCATGATTAACTACCCTCCCACACACACACACACACACACACACACACACACACACACACACACAGTGCGATGATGTAACTACAGCAAGGACCTACTAGCTCGGTACGTACTCGCGCATGCGCTGTGACATGAAGCTCCAGGAAGGCGATGAACAAAAGACAGTCTTCGTGACATGTCACAACGTTATCGTGTCTTTAGCTCAGTTTACACTCTGATATGTGAACTAACTACGCTGACATGTGTACTAATTACGCTGACATGTGAACTAATTACGCTGACATGTGTACTAATTACGCTGACATGTGAACTAATTACGCTGACATGTGTACTAATTACGCTGACGAGTTAGTGATGAGGAAGGTTAAATAGGTCTATTGAGGAAGTTTAGCCGAATTTGGGTCGAGAGAGACTGGAAAACTGTTTTTTTTTTAATAAAGCTCTGTACACTCTACCGGAATTAAAACTCCAATATCCCTTTCATCGACATTCTAGTCTATTTAGAGAGTGACGCCTTAGACCATGTGGCCAACCGTAGTGGTTATCTTGTCTGATTTGGACTAAGAGAGGTCTGGGTAAGGACGTGGCTATTAAGGGGGGTCAAACCCCCCCCAACTTCCCGCCCTTTCAAGAGGGACTGTTAATAAAAATTAGACGACTAATTGCATCTTAGCTCAGTGAGTAGCATGTCTGATTACTGAGCTAAGAGTCCCGCGTTCTATTCCCGGCATGGCCGAAAGTTTATCATTGGTGAGATATGGGTCTAGCCTTTCACACTGATAAATTAACAGTCGGGGACTGGATGTTGTGCCTGTTATAGAAGTTAGATTATAGGGAATATGAAGCTACGACAGGACTAGCAGGCCGGTAGTGGAAATTATATGGCTTGAATAAAAAAACTGTCACAGGCTGGAAACAGTAATAATAATAATAATAATAATAATAATAGTTCACCAACTGATAAGATATTAGAAACATGCTGGTCTCTATCGATATATTAAAATTGTTGATAGCTATTGGTATTAAGATTGGATGGATGGGATCGTGGGTTAAAGGCAGTATTTTTTTGTAAATTTGTCATTGTGAAAAAATTAGTTTTTTGTACAAAATGAATAAAACATTTCTCCAGTAAGTACGTTTAGTATAATTTCCTACACTTGGATATATCAACAGTCGTTGAATATTTGTCGCGAGAATCGTGGACTTTGAGCAGGAATTTTTATTTTCAACCATAAATTTTCTGTTAAACTTACGTAATTTTCCAAAAATATCTTTTCAGTAATATACTCCCTGCTAGATTTGACTCAGAAAAAATAACTTATTCGTTTGGAAATCATATTAAAAAAACTCTTCAAAATATAACAAATTCTTTTTTAAAAAAATCAAACTTTTTTTTATAGTTTAAAGTTTTCCAAAATGTGTCAGTAAGTATAATTTTTTTTTAAATTAAAGTTTTCAAAAATAAATTAATTAATTTTGTTTTATATTAATGGATTCTTATTTACCGTGTAAAAAACTTCCCAGGAAAACATTTGAACAAAATGATTATATTCTGAAAATTGAAAAATGAAACCTAGACATGGAAATTGAGCCCACGACCTTTGGGTTACTACACAAATGCTCTAACCAATGAGCTATCCAGGAGTCGTCCCGTGCCCAGGGTCACTCTTCACTCATATTTTAAGGCAGAGTCTATGATGGACGTGCTGAAATCGTTGACTTTATTCACGAGCTATTAGATAACGCAGCCATCTTCGACTCAGTAGTTTTTTTACTGCCACGTGAACTATTATTATTATTATTATTATAACTGTACAGGATTGCATATTAAGAATCAAACAGCCAAAGCTATTATTTGTTACAAATAATATGAATAGTTGGCGGCGTTATCTGATAGCTCGTGAATAAAGCCGACGATTACCGCCCGTCCATCATAGACTCTGCCTTAAAATATGAGTGAAGAATGACCATGGGCACGGGACGATTCCTGGATAGCTCAGTGGTTAGAGTAGTGGCGTACTAAGCCAAAGGTCCCGAATTCGATTCCCGTGTCCAGCTGTGTCATTTTCAATTTTCAGAATATATCTAGATGGAGAATTCCTTTCTAAAAAAAGCACAAATAATATATTTGGCTATTTGATTCTTAAAATGATTAAAGCAACTATTAAATTTTGAAATTTCAAAAATCATTCATCAGTAGAAAACTACACTAATTTCATGAAAAAAATCCAAATAGCTATTTGGTCTAGAGGTGTTACCAAAAAGAATATACATATCAAATTTGAATTAAATTCATCAAATCGCTCGGCCTGTAGCCCCACATATAGCCAGCCAGAATAGTAAAACCAACTTTTTTGAGTTGGGGGCTATAAAAAAAACCTTAAAATTAATCATAATATCTAATGTGTCACAATTACAATTATTTAGCTATATGAGAAATTAAAAAAGCTCTCTCCCTTCACACTTGGGCTAATAATGAAAAGCAAAGATCGGTCAGTCGTTTTTGGATGGTTTGCTTCATTTCTAGTACAGTATCTCGTCCCCCTATGACGTCACATGACCGTGGCTACAAGGCCCATACTATACACTGTGTCAAGGACATGCACAGAGTAGCAATTTGAAAGGCATGCCTTTGAGAAGGTGGGGAGGAGGGGGGATTCATCGTCTAGCCCAGATGCAAACCCACTTTAATTAGAGATTCATTCACTTAAGACGCTTTTAGGATTCACCTCAGAGGGAATATTATAANACCTGGTAAAAGGGACCAAGACCGGATAGCCCTGGCCCCCCCCCCCCCCAATATCCTGCATTCATACACCCGTGTTTCCGTGACTGAGTGGTAAGGGAGACCCTTAGTTAGGTCAACCGCACGTGAGGGGAGAATAAAACACGTCTTACTACCCGTCCAGGATAGTATCATATTTATCGTTGTGGGATGGGGATGAAAAGATGATTTAGATAAAATGTTCCTTCACTTGCAGTGATGGGAAATGAAAAGTTGAAGAAAAAAAACAACCCTCTATACACCAGGATGAGATTCGAAGCCTTGATCCTCCCGTCACCGGAACACCAGACTAGACGAGGTTGACGCCTTAGCCCACGCACTCATAGATGTGGGGGTTCCCCCCCCCCACATTAGTAAGATCATATTTTTTTGGCACTAAGTTTGGGGGTTTAATATGAAGTGATCCTGTTTCAGGTTAATTGTCCAATTATTTGTGAATCATGATTATAAAGCGCAAACAAATTAAATCTCAAATAATTTATAGGCCTATAACCCACCTTGGTGGACACATAGTCTAAGGCGCTACTCTCGCAGTAGTTTAAACTGCCAATGACGGGAAAATCAATTTTAGAATCTCTGTCGAGTGTACTGAGGGCGGCTTTTCTAAAATGGTTTCCCACTTAACCTCCACGCAAATGCGGGTACATAATCTTCAGGTATCACCTTCCTTAAACCTCAAACCATTAACGTAATTAGTACATAAGCGTAAGAACCCGAACAGGCAGTAAGACGCGGTGCTAAAAATATATGCCTATATATTTAGGAAGATATAACTTTATCTATTATTTTCATTATTATTATTATTATTATTATTATTATTATTATTATTATTATTATTATTATTATTAGCACCGCGTCTTACTACCCATTCGGGTTATACGCACTTACGCTAATGTGTAATGGTAGGGTGATTGTGAGATGAAATGGAGGACATACAGTTTAACGTGGAATCCGAACCACGGTGGCGGGCTGGCATTCCCCACGTTCACAAGATGTCTTGTCAGAGGTGAAGGAAGGGTTTGGTAATCAGATAAATCTGTGCCGGGACCGAGGAATGAACCCCGGCCGCCAGCACAGAAGTCCGACACCTTACCCCCTAGACCGCCAGGTCACCCCTATAACTTTATCAGGTAATTAATTTTCTAAGATATAACTATCTTAATTAATGTTTAATAAATTTTTAGTTGATGCAGTTTTAATATTTAAGCTAATATCGTTATTTTGTTTAGGTTTAGTCCTTTGTAAATGTATCTTATAGTCCTATTCTTACGTACCGTACTAATTACGCCAGTTGTCTTAGATTTGATGAAGGTTATTATTTAAAGATAATTTACCCGCAGTTGCGTGGAAGTATAATGGAAAAACATTTTGGAAAAAATAAACTTTAGTACACCCAAGATTCGAACCTTAATTTCCCTGTCATCGAAAATCTTGTCTACTGCGAGAATATCGCCTTAGACCATGTGGCCACCGAAGCGTGTAAAAATACTTTTTACCCTCATTTTTTATGGCCTCCTAAGTTTTTGTAATTAGCCTACTTACCTGAACACGAGCGATCATTTTCCTCAAACAGCCATCATCCCTGTTGGGACGTAAGTGGTTTGTGCCACCGTTAACTTGGAAATCACAGCTTTTAACATCATAATGTGAAGGACATTAATAGCCACTCACTCCCATCACTCAAACCCAAAGAAAGTCATTGGTGAAGCACTGAAATTACCTCCCCCCCCCTCCCTCTAACCCCAAGGTCGGGAGAATAGGGGTGATCAAATATCAACGCCAACCGGAGATTGGAACAGAGGGAATCTACTCTGTGTGGGTGAGTTGGGGCCTAACCTTGAGATCTTGTACGAGTTGTGACCCACTCCCTTGAGAGAGAGAGAGAGAGAGAGAGAGAGGTATAGAGAGGTATGAAATGTGTGCTTTCTGTCATGCTATCCTAAACTTCAGATATAAACTATCATTGTATCATATCAACAACCCTCGTAATATCCAAACTTCCTACGTTCTTGTAGTTCAATTGTTTTGGAAATAATTTATAGGCTTGTTAGGTTAGGCTATGTTAGGTTAAGTCAACCGCCCAGGTTGCAATTCATAAGTGGTTCTAAGAATGTGGGGCCGCAATTAAACTGCAACCATTCTACCATAATTTGCTTTGAGAGAGTAGAAAACTGTTTATTAAAAATAGCACCCTTATTACTTATCTAAGATCCCCCAACCTTATCGGTAGCAGTAGGCTAAACCAGACAAGATGAGCTTTACGCCTTAAACAACGTACTCACAGATGTGGGTGTATTTTTTCCCCTATGGGTAAGATATTATTTTATTGATAATAGGGTTGGGTGTTAGGGATGAAGTGTTACTATTTTAGTATAAATATCTAAAACACAAAACTACGTGACTTACACACTTAAGTCCTGTATTGCTACAACATGCTTTGTATAGGTATTGTCCTTAAGAGGGCCACCTACCAAAGCGTTGAAACGTTTTTCAAGCGTCCAGAAATCCATCAGTATTATAAGAGTTGTTTGCTATTTCCAATTATAGGTCACGCAAACATAGAGGAGAAAGGTATAAACATGTTTCTATATCAATAAAATAGGTGTTATCTGTGGGGTGAGACGGGCTCTTAAGACGTCTGGTTCTAGCTGTATTACTTACCTAAGGTAGGTGTTATCTGTGGGGTGAGACGGGCTCTTAAGACGTCTGGTTCTAGCTGTATTACCTACCTAAGTTAGGTGTTATCTGTAGGGTGAGACGAGCTCCTAGTACGTCTGATTCTATCTGTATTACTTACCTAAGTTAGGTGTTATCTGTGGGGTGAGACGGGCTCTTAAGACGTCTGGTTCTAGCTGTATTACTTACCTAAGTTAGGTGTTATCTGTGGGGTGAGACGGGCTCTTAAGACGTCTGGTTCTAGCTGTATTACCTACCTAAGTTAGGTGTTATCTGTGGGGTGAGACGGGCTCTTAAGACGTCTGGTTCTAGCTGTATTACCTACCTAAGTTAGGTGTTATCTGTGGGGTGAGACGGGCTCTTAAGACGTCTGGTTCTAGCTGTATTACCTACCTAAGTTAGGTGTTATCTGTGGGGTGAGACGGGCTCTTAAGACGTCTGGTTCTAGCTGTATTACCTACCTAAGTTAGGTGTTATCTGTGGGGTGAGACGGGCTCTTAAGACGTCTGGTTCTAGCTGTATTACCTACCTAAGTTAGGTGTTATCTGTGGGGTGAGACGGGCTCTTAAGACGTCTGGTTCTAGCTGTATTACCTACCTAAGTTAGGTGTTATCTGTGGGGTGAGACGGGCTCTTAAGACGTCTGGTTCTAGCTGTATTACCTACCTAAGTTAGGTGTTATCTGTGGGGTGAGACGGGCTCTTAAGACGTCTGGTTCTAGCTGTATTACCTACCTAAGTTAGGTGTTATCTGTGGGGTGAGACGGGCTCTTAAGACGTCTGGTTCTAGCTGTATTACCTACCTAAGTTAGGTGTTATCTGTGGGGTGAGACGGGCTCTTAAGACGTCTGGTTCTAGCTGTATTACCTACCTAAGTTAGGTGTTATCTGTGAGGTGAAACGGGCTCTTCAGACGTCTGGTTCTATCTGTATTACCTACCTAAATTAGGTGTTATCTGTGTGGTGAGACGGTCTCTTAAGACGTCTGGTTCTAGCTGTATTACCTACCTAAGTTAGGTGTTGTTATTTGAGTAGTGAGACGGGCTCGTAAGACGTCTGGTTCTAGCTGTATTACCTACCTAAGTTAAGTGTAATCTGTGGGGTGAGACGGTCTCTTAAGACGTCTGGTTCTAGCTGTATTACCTCCCTAAGTTGGGTGTTGTTATTTGAGTAGTGAGACGGGTGTCTTAAGACGTCTGGTTCTAGCTGTATTACCTATCTAAGTTAGGTGTTTATTCCGGAGATTTTAGTAAACTTGATAGCAACATTTTGAAACTTACTGATTTTAATCTCTAGCTTATATATTTTACTTGATTAAAATGGTAACATTTATTTAAAGAGTTCAGGTTAAGTCAATAGAAATGAGATTTTTTTTTAATAATGGGGGCAGATTCTGTAATTGCTATTGGCAAATCGACGAGTGTGATTTTGTTTACCAATGATTGCCTGACACAACTTCTAGGAATACACGTGTTTTAAATTTTATTATTAAGCACAATTTAGTTTTTAATTCAGGGTATTTAAGCTACAAGTTTTTTTAGATCTGACTAATTATATCAAAACATGACTTAAATTCTAGGTTAATTCCAGAAGAGTCACTTCGCCTGGTCTATGAGTAATTAATTTCTAATTTCTCGACCAAGCCGGTAAAGGAAACCAAGACCCTCAGATCAAGAGACCGATATGGTACCGACTAAACTAAGGTTGGTTGGAAGAAGTGCACTCATATTAGCATGGAAAGAGTATGTGAAAACCAACCCAGTAGGCTACATCCAACCACGTTTCAAACCTTAGCCTCCCTGGTCATTAATAATACACCACATTGTGAGCCTAACGCCTTACACCGCACAGAGGTATAAAACCAACCGTTTCTTTCTTTAGCTAGTACAGTATGAAAACGTTCGCGTCTGATGAACGAATAACGTGTTAAGTCCACATCTCTCCCCTTGGTGTTACCGTGGTCACCCCTAGAACCCGCCACCCTCCACACACCACGCAATCTTCAAATGATAGGTTTTCTTCACAGCATACAATTCCCCATGACATTTTCCAAAACGACCTTAAAATAGCTATCATTAACTCCGTAAACGACCGGGTTATTTTTATTTTTTTTACCTTTCGTTTAAACAGTTAAAAAAAAAAAGATTTAGAGGATCTAAGCCCCTTCCCCCCTTTTATCCCGCCCTTTTTTTTTAACAGTGTCTGCCGTATAACTGACACCCATTAAGTGGTAATGGGCAATTTGAAAGGGGTAGACATTTTTGAGAGAATCGGTAGAGAAAGGCGGTTTTGAAACTGTGTGATCTCTCTTAAAAGTATAGCTCATATTGTGTTTTTTTATGTGTTTGTGTGTGTGTTTGTGTGTGTGTTTGTGTGTGTGTGTGTGTGTGTGTGTGTGTGTGGCATTTGTTTGTCTTTATGGCGGGTGAGTTTGCGAAATAGAGGGATGCTTTTTTTTATCTCCTATATACTTTTTTTTAAATGGGGTTAAATTACAGTCTGGCTTCTGTTATGTGTGTTGTAAGCTTACCTTAATAGTTACCGATGTTTGATTTCCAAAGAGAAAGGGCGTTTCCCATTTCTTTATGTTTTTTATGTTTCTTATGGTAAGTAATGTTATAGTTTGTCGATACTATCCAGTTATCTCTACGGTAATTACAAGGTAAATGGCCGACTATGGTAACCGTATATTTAAACATTAGTTGTTATTTGATTTGGGAAAAAGATAAGTTACACATTATTTAAACAAACTAAAACATATTTAATAATAGAGGGCTAATATTGAGGCCTACTTATTATCGATTATATTATTTATAAAACAGTTATTGAATGTCTAGTGTTGACTTAATTTTTTTTAAGCATGTATAAAATGTAGGTATATTTCTAAGTTTAATAATTATTTGTCAATACAAATTGATTTCACTGAAATAAGTTTATATTAATCCTGTCAATATTTCTGTTTAGAAAATAATCAGACGCCTAGAGAGTGGGGGGGTGGGGAGGGGAGGAATTGTGTGGAATTTAAGAAATTCAATTAATTATAACAAAGGAAAATTAATCGAGCTAATATACTATTAGTCCTTCGTAACATACATCAGAAGTAAAAGTGCACAATTATTGGAAAGTACACACATACACACACATCGGTGATCGCATGGTCTAAAGCGTCAATCGAGAGTTGGACTGGTGATGGGGAGATTGGTGTTCGAACCTAGGTCGGATGTATTGAGGGTGGTTTTATTTAAATGATTTTCCACTCTCCTTCGACACAAAAATTGGATAGGCTTACATTTCCTCTCAATTAATCAACCTTCTGATCCTTAGCATTATTATTATTATTATTATTATTATTATTATTAGCATTAGCACCGCGTCTTACTACCCATTCGGGTTATACGCACTTACGCTAATGTGTAATGGTAGGGTGATTGTGAGATGAAATGGAGGACCTACAGTTTAACGT
>CABFVZ010002145.1:61885-73833 GCA_902151445.1 Timema monikensis | reverse complement strand
TCCCTCCACGCAAATGCGGGTTCATTTCCTCTAGATTCAACCTTCCCATTTCCTAATCCATTAGCGTAATTACTTCTTAAGCGTATAACCCTAACGGGTAGTAAGACGCGGTGCTAAATAAAAAAACTTGATTAACAAAATTGTGTGAGCTATTTTTGACATTTTAGCACCACGTCTTACTACCCATTCGTGCTATGCACTAGCTACACTAATATGTTAGAGATTAGAAAGGTTTAATTCAGAGGAAGTGCACCCAAATTTACGTGAAGGTAGAGTAAAAAAACCTTTATAAAAAAAGTCCACCCTCAGTGCTCCTAGCCGGGATCGAACCCCGATCTCCCCGTCTCCGGAAGACAAGTCCAGCAAGAGACTAACCCCTTAGACCACACAGCCACCGAAGTGAGGATCAACATTCCCAGAAGTCCTTACTTCGATTCTATATTTAGGTACCTATAATCTAATTTAGTAGGTTATCTAAGATTGTATGCGCCTACGGGTCATTGACATGTCGTGGCGTGTCATGAGGTTAAGTAGAGTTAGTTTGGATTGTAACTTACCTGTGAGTAGCTCTGATCACTAAGTAGAACACTAACCAGGTGAGATACAGACAGTACTTAGAACGGAACCTATCAAACAGGAACTGACTGTGTGATAGCATATTATAGACACAATTTTAACGAGCTCTGATTACTCTGGCAGCACTCCACGATGCGCTACTGCTAATGGTTCATACCATTACTCAAAGTTCCCGATTTCCTTTGGTATGTGTTGGGTTTTAAGTGCTTATGTCCTAGGTTAAGATAGTTTGTAAGTTGTACAGTGTTAGTGTTACAAAAGTGAAATCAAAGATCGTAAATAAGAAACAAATCAAATTGTTTGCCACGCGACAACAACGTCAAATGTTAGCTCTGATTGATCATAAAGCATCACACTAACACTAATAAATAACTGTATTAGTGGTTCAGGTAACAATATAATACACTTATCGACCTCAGTGGTCTTGGGGTAGTGTTCTCGCCTCAGGACCCGATGTTCGTGGGTTCGAACTCAGCTGAGGTTTTCTTGAGCGATAAAAATCTGTTGCACAACTTCCTTCGGAGGGGAATTAAAGCCATCGGGTCTTATATCAATTGTGGACATGTCAAAGAAACTCGGAAGGTTTGTTAAAATATCTTTCCCGGCAAAATTGGTAGGCTCTTTATTACACGCTCTTATAAATTCATTGTGGAAGACAACGGAGAACCAACCAACACACTTCCGGAACCTTCCTAGTACAAGGAATTTCCACCAGACGGTGCGGGCAGCACTAACCAGCCGAAGAACATCCAGTTTGAATGTCCTCCAGAAATACCCGGACCGGTTGTTTGGATATTTATCACAACACCTAAAGACAGTTTTAATACTTTGACAAGTTAACAAGAAACAACTATACTTCATTTTAATATCCGTTTAGGTAACAAGATAGTAGCATAACACCAGTAAAATATGTTACCACCTGTTGAAGTGACAATATTGTTCCATTGTACCATTTAATAATGTCAACATTATTCAACATTAGCGGCAATAAATACTTCTTTCGGCTGTTTAGGTAACAAGATTCAACCTTAGCGCCAATAAATACTTCTTTAAGCTGTTTAGGTAACAAGATTCAACCTTAGCACTAATAAATACATTTTTTCAGCTGTTTAGGTAACAATATTCAATATTAGCACTAATAAATACATTTTTCAGCTATTTAGGTAACAATATTCAATCTTAGCACTAATAAATACATTTTTTTCAGCTATTTAGGTAACAATATTCAATCTTAGCACTAATAAATACATTTTTTCAGCTATTTAGGTAACAATATTCAATCTTAGCACTAATAAATACATTTTTTCAGCTATTTAGGTAACAATATTCAATCTTAGCACTAATAAATACATTTTTTCAGCTGTTTAGGTAAGACTATACAATAAATAATAGTTCTGTAGCAGCTGCTCAAGTATCAAAACACAGACCGTACATAAATAACAGTTTGGCCCTCTCTGGGAATGAACCCGGTTATTTCTCAACAGTTCTGCCTCCCCGGACACTCAGCTAAGAGGGACGAGGTGAAGCATAGGAGGAATGATAGCATTCCCAGATGCCCGCACTTAGAGCTGAGTGGATAGGGAGGTCATACTTACATGCTCATGAGGTCGCTGTCATCCATTACTAGCAAGACCCGGATTCTGATGAGATAAACAGGACCAAATAATGACTTATAAACTGATCAAATAATTACCTATAGAATGATAAAATAATTACCTATAAATTGATCAAATAATTACCTATAGAATGATCAAATAATTACCTATAGAATGAGCAAATAATTACCTATAGAATGATCAAATAATTACCTTTAAATTGATCAAATAATTACCTATAGAATGAGCAAATAACTACCTATAGAATGATCAAATAATTACCTATAGAATGATCAAATAATTACCTATAAAATGATCAAATAAATATCTATATAATGATAAAATAACTACCTATAGAATGATCAAATAATTACCTATAGAATGATCAAATAATTACCTATAGAATGATCAAATAATTACCTATAGAGTGATCAAATAATTACCTATAGAATGATCAAATAATTACCTATAGAATGATCAAATAATTACCTATAGAATGACCAAATAATTACCTATAAAATGACTTAAAGATTCTAAAAAATGACCTTAATAATATGAACAAAAAGTCTTAATAAATGTGGGAAACACTATTCAGCAGATAAGATGGGTGAAAAATGGATTCGATGGACAAAATATTTCCAGGGGTGCCAAGAATTGTGTTCCTCTGAAAATTACAAGAATATGTTCATCTGTGACATTTGTTTAGAAGGCTTTTTTTTTTGTCAACACGAAGAAAAATTATAGCTTGAACATTGAAAATTACACATTATATTATTTTATTTTGTATACTTTACTTATTTGTCTTATTCTAACAGGAAATACACAAGTTTCAGTGTATTTTTAACTATAGGGATGTTTTCTTTTCAACTGCACGCATGTTTTGCAAGAAAAAAAATGGGCGATGAATTATTTAAGAACGCAAAAAACATAACAATCCAAAAATACAATTTTTTTAAATTTTTTGTCCGTAACTCATTTTTGGTTGAATATTTTTTAATTCCAACACCACCTTTTAGATTTTTTGGGCCTCCTAATTGCTCCATGCCAGATCTTAATAACCTACCATATCCAAACAAAGGGTCAAATACCTTAGGGGGGGGGGGGACGAATATCGGGCCAGTAATCTTATGCTTTGCAAATGTAAACTAAGAATTATTCTTGCAATGAAACCATAATTCATTCTGCTAAATATAATATTTATTTACAAATATCTGCTTGAGAAGTGCTATCTACCCCTTCCCAACGCAACCCTCTCAAGCCTAGTTTCACAACCATACAAGCAAAGAGGATACAAAGTTCATGACCTACATTATCTTCTCGTTCCGACAAATTTGTGTTGGGAAAATGTAAGTTACGCATTTATAAAATATTAATAGCATTTTAAAATATACTTATCAACATGGATACCTAAAAATGATTCAAACATGCCTAAACATTCCTCCAAATGCCTCAAAATCAATCTAAAAGGGCGAAAAAACAAGAAAATATGACCTAAAATTCCATAATGACATAAAATGACATAAAAAATATACTTTTCACCCAAAAAGGTAATCATGCACAGAGTGTATTTATGATGTCTGATACTGTTATGAAGAAATTTTTTTTTAATGACAAGTCATCAAAATCGGGGCCCTGGTCTTAGCGTTAAATTAGTATGTCATTTATTGATTAAAAACATTTAATAGAAAAAACCTGTCCCTATAAGGGGCACGAAAATAATTATTTTATGTTATTTAATAAAGGTGTTCATTCATAGCTCACGTGACACACTGTATAGAGGGGAGGGGAGAACTCTAATATCTACAAGGGGGGCGGGGGGTAAGTACATAACAGTGTTACGTAACAAATATCTTAGACTTAAATTATAATGTTGAAAAAATAATATTATTGTTCATGTTTTCATCGTTAGTAAACATAGCTTATAGATAACTTAGATTCTGAGCTGTATTAAATCTGATTCCTTCTTTTAGAATCACAAAACTTCCAAATAAAATAACTAGATTTAATATTGTTGTGAAAAGTTACGTAACACAGTTTAGAGGAGGGGGTGGTAAGGATAGATCGTGTTACATGGAGGGAAGTGGGGGGCATAAAAATTACACCCAATATCACTGCTGAGGGAACTGCAGGTCTTATGGACAAAAGTTTCATCTTCACTCGCTCTCTGTTAACTGTTGCCATATCTCCTCGCTCTCAGTTATTTCTGAAAGTGGTATGCTGGGGTAAGAAGGAGATACTGGCAACATAGACTAACCAACGTTGCCAAACTTGTCTTATATTTGAGGGAAGATTGATGACACAAAAACGATAGTGAGTTAACGTTGTTTCCTCATAGAAACCATGCCGTTTCCTCTGAGATGATATCCAGTTTAGTAAAATAAACCGTTACGTTGTCTTTGGATAGCTCCTAGAGTCCTAGTCTGACTTGATCTACAATATTCACCTCTCTGGGATCAATCTTAGATGTCTGGGCTTCGTATTTCGTGCATATATAAAAGATAGATAGTAAAATATTGAGAATAAGAAGCCAGAAGGTTGGTACTAATGTGTTTCTACTTCTCTCCGGAGCAGCGTGGTTAGTGTCGCTCACTAGCTCCATCTGAGAGTAAGCACGTGTACGACACTGAATATTACCTCCGAGGGAACTGTATGGTTACTATTGGTAAACAGCGTTGACATTATTTTGTTTTCACGTGGTCATTCTTCCCTTGAATATAAGACAAGTTTGGCAACGCTGATTATTGGAACTGTATGGTTACTATTGGTAAACAGCGTTGACATTATTTTGTTTTCACGTAGTCAATCTTCCCTTGAATATAAGACAAGTTTGGCAACGCTGATTAGACGATGTTGCCGGTACCTCCTTCTTACCCCAGCACATCGCCTTCAGACGGCTGAAAGTTCGTAGATTTGGCAACAGTTAACTGGGAGAACGAAGATAAAGCTTTTCTCCATAAGACCCGCAGTTCCCTCAGAGGTGATATTGGGTGTAGGGACGTCTTGAATAAATGCTATGGTTTCTCGTTGTCTTCCGTACTGAAGTTCTTTGAAAGAGCGAGAAAAAGCTCTCAAACTTTTGCCCGAAATGTATATCAAATACCTAACTGTCCAGGGATATTTTACATGTCCACAACTGACATGGAATCAACGGATCTCCTTACAATCAGACCCGCTTTGGTGGCTGCATGGTTTAAGGCGTAACTCTCGCAGTAGACTATACTGCTGATGACGGGGAGATAGAGGTTCAAATATCGGTAATTTGTAAGGAGTCTGGTTTTTTCCCCAAAAATGTTTTTCCACTCTCCTTCCACGCAAATGCAGGTACACTTCCTCTAAATATAGTAATTGTAAACTCTAATAACCGCTAGCGTAATTAGTACACAAGCGTATAGTCCGAATGGGTAGTAAGACGCGGTGTTAAGTAAAGGCCGTTGGCCTCTGCTGGTTTTGAACTCGTGAGCTTTGGGTCGTGAGGCGCGCACCTTAATCAAAGACCTAAGATAGAAAGTCCGGTATATTGGAACATACATTTTAGCTCATTTGGTTACTCATCTGCCTATCGAGTCTAAAGATACTAGTTCGATTCCCCAAAGATATAAAATATATCGCAGCAAAACTGAGTTGGTTTATTCTTAGAATTAAAATGGTGGGGGAAGGAGGGTAGGTAATGGAAATATAGGGTAAGTGGGTAATACTTGCTCTAGAGTTAAATTAGGTTAAGCAG
Organism: Timema monikensis; assembly: GCA_902151445.1. NCBI lineage: Eukaryota > Metazoa > Arthropoda > Insecta > Phasmatodea > Timematidae > Timema > Timema monikensis. Next base: position 67,938 of record CABFVZ010002145.1, on the reverse strand, counting down.
TTGCTATCCATACAAAACTGCACCCTCAAATGATCTATAATTTTCTTCCGCCGCGTCTTAGCGACAATCCATCTGACACTCATTCACTTGCACGGATTGAATAGGAACACAGATGATAGAGCTTGGAGAATATGTACCCGTATTTGCTTGAGGTGAGAGATGGTGACCATTTTAGGAGGGGGTAGGGGGGGAAACACCACAGTAGACCTAACTACGAGTCAAACTCCAATCTACCTTTTACCAGCCAACCAGTCTAGAGGGTATTTACATTTGACTAGTAACTAATCAAATATAAACTATGTCTGATCATTCCTTGGGAATTAAGGCGAAACAGTCTACAAAAGTTGTACCTTTTTATAATTACGTAGAACTATTTTCGACCAATAGTAATTACAAAGGTTTATAATAATTATAAAACCTTGTAATTCCTGTTTTATATCTATAACCTTAGCGGCTAGATATAAAACTACGTATTCAAAAACACGCATTGTAATGCAGTTGTATAGAGGTAGACGTGTAGGGGACGAGAGAAAAGGTCAGTTTTGGACAAAATGAATCAAATATTTCTCCGATAGAAACCTAGAGTCTAATTTCCTTCACACGGTGATATCAACAGTTGTTGAATATCTGTACAAGAATGTCCTAGAATTTAATGATATGTTTTTCTCGTCATTTAAAAAGTTTATCCTCAAATGCCTCTATGCTCTTGATGGATATTCAACAAGTGTTGATATCATAGAACTCTTTGTTTCTACTGGAACAATGATTTATTCTATTTTGGCAAAAGTTTTGCTATAAAAACGGTAAAAAAAACTTACCTTCTTTCGCATTACCCACATTTCTACTTTAGTATGATTTTGCAAAATATTTACTATAAAAAAAGCTTAAAATGTATTGGTTTAAAATTTTAAACGAATTTTTGTTTTATGTTGTTTGATAAAAACGAAAACTATTTGTTTTAAATCGCGAGATACCTCAAGCACTCAACCTTTACAATATGCACAGCTCAGGCATATTTACCAAATCCCTTTACAAATGGCTCAAATAAAAAAACTGTAAGTTAAAATAACAGGCTATAGGTCTATTGTTAAATATAATAATGGTGACCTGGTGGTCTAGGGGTAAGGTGTCAGACTTCTGAGCTGGCGGCCGGGGTTCAATCCTCGGTCTCGGCACAGATTTATCTGATTACCAAACCCTTCCTTCACCTCTGACAATACATCTTGTGAATGTGGGGAGTGCCAGGCCTCCACCGTGGTTCGGATTCCACGTTAAACATTAGGTCCTCCATTTCATCTCACAATCACCCTACCATTACACATTAGCGTAAGTGCGTATAACCCGAACGGCTAGTAAGACGCGGTGATAATAATAATAAGTCTAATAATAATTTTTAATGTGGATTTTCAAGAAAAATTCAAATTAATTGTTTGCTATGGAGAGTTAATTATTTCCTTGAACTCTAGTGCATATTATATTGTTTTCCCCTGTCCTCGCCATATAATAGATAACACCACAATATGTAAGGTTTACAGTGACAGCTTTATTTAGTTTTCAGTCCCAGCTAATTGGTTGAATTGAATTAATATCAATCAGTGCTTGACTATACAAACATAATGGGCCAATTTAATCCTAGTTATCTATTTAAAAATATATTTTAAAAAGTGGAGGTAGGCCCTATTTAATGTTTAAGTTTACACAGTGAAATTTTCAACGCAATCCTTCTTCACCCCCTCTTCAAAACAAATTTGGTAACTTTAGTTAGTTCATTAAAAATCAGCAAATCTCGTCAGAAATTTTGTTTTTAAGTTTCCGAATTAAAAAAGGACTTTTAAAGCATTTTAAATAATTTTTAAATCCTTTATTCTATGAATAAAAACATGTGTGTAAATTTTTCACATTCAAGTAATTTTAATTTTAACTACTTATAATATAAATGCAATAAAAGTAATTTAAAATACTTGTATTATTTTAATTACTGGCCTAAGTGACCATAAAAATAAAATCAAAATATCTTTCGAGAATAATTCAATATTCGTATTTTATTTTGGCCTCCATGTGTGACCAACCACCCCCTCCCAAATATATCTCATAAACTGGTTTGTATGCCAATCCCCCCCTCCCTCCAAGGAAGTTTCTATGTCCACCACTGAATCTACAGTTTTATGTTAATAAACGACTTACATGCAAACTTAGGTTAACATGATCCCATTCCATCCTAGGCATCCTAATATCCTAATCCAAAAATGGCATCATATGTGCACTACAAGGAATAGCTTATACTCATCTGTTTTTGACGAAGTCTGGAATCGAAGCAAACCCATAAAAACCTGTATCTGGTATCCATATAATCAAACAAGGATATATTAAGATAAATAACATCCGATTCGATGATAGAATGGTCTAGAAAGACGTCACTTCAGCCATAAAGCTGGGCTGACAGTGACTGGACAGGGCTCAAATCCCGGGAAGATGCACTGAGAGTTTTTTTCCCTCAATGTTTTCCCACTCTCCTTACACGCAAATTCACGTACTCTTCCTCTAAATTCAACCTTCCTTATCACTAATACATTAGAGTAATTAGTACTTATGCCTATAGCCAAAACGGGTAGTAAGACAAGGTGACCAAAAACAATCTCACGTGTTTGTAATTGTGATCAAATGTAAATTACAATTATAATGACATAATAGCCCGGCCTCTTCAAACGGTGCCGACAGCCCTAAAACACTCAACCATTGATCGGTTTGAACTCCCTGGTATCTGCGACCGCTCAATGTGTTTCATTAACAACCAAGAATAGAACCCCGTCCTCCCAATTAGTTTAATATCGCCATTAATGTGTGTCAGATAGGCCTATAGAGAACGTATCAACACATGTGGAGGAGGATATTATTGGTGGAAACTGGGGCACATTAAATAAATAGCATGATAGATCGTATAAGTGACATCATTAATGAAAATTCATGCTTTTCCCAGTTTTGGCGGTCGAACGACAGGACAGAACTACATTGGTCATGAGTTCGACAAAACCATAACTTTATTAATTCATCTACTCATTTTATTTTCTAGAATTTTATATAGGCCTATATATATTTATACCCGTTCAGACGACATTCACGTTAAAAAAAATAGCAAAAAAAATATTTTTGTGGTGCTATGTTATGTATTGGATTGCCACGAGAATATAAAAGAGTTATTTATTTAAAGTAAATTGTTTTATTTTGGGAAAAAATAAATATATATATAGGCCTACTACAATTTGTTAAAAAATATTTTACGATTTATACTTTCTCATATCAAGAAGAAGAAAATTTCTATCGTGAAAAAAATCTAACTGAAGATTATGAAGAATATTTTTTTTGTGAACACGAACCCAAATAAGTGGATTTTACAACTTTGTCTATTTGTCTGTCTGTCTATTTGTCTGCCCCTGTCCACGGATTCTATATGGTTACATCTATTTTTATAAAACTTGATAGCTTATTGATTGAGATTTTATACCTCGGGATTCTTTTTTATATTGATCCTAGCCCTTAAATTAAGGGTAGTTTACTGATGAGTGTTTTTTTGTTCCAAATATTTCAAAAATTATTCTATTTTGTTTAAAATGCATATCTATGATTTGTTTGACATAAAAAATAGCCCTAGGTAGGCCTATATATATATATAATTAAATTGTCTTTTGGGTCAAGTCGTTGGACAACTTTGTTTGAAATTTATAGACTAAGTAAATAGTGATTATTGTGATTAACTAGATGATGTAATTGTTTTATGAGGGAAAAAAATACTTAAGGGTAGTTTACTCGGAACCTTTTCTTTTAAATCATCTTCGAAGCCATAATACACAACATGATATATGATCAGCTGACGACATGGAGGTTGGTGTTTGAATCTCGGTCAGGTATATTGAGGGTGCATTTTACTAAAGGTTCTCTCACTATTCTTACACGCAAATGGGGCTACATTACTTTTAAAACGCTTCATATTTCATCCCTATCTTATTAGAGTAATTATCATATATGCGTTAACCTGAACAGGTGATAAGATGCGGTGATAAGAGAAAAATAGGCCTACTCATATATGATAATAGTTTATCTTGTGAAAATATATTATGTTACTTAATATACCAGACTTAGGAGGTTGTATTTTATTTAAATACAAACAAAATAGCTAATATAAGGAATGAACTAAGGCCTTTCAGAAAAAGTACACTCTACAATCAGAACTGCGAACTTGACATGTTATTGGTGCCAAACAAATGTGATCTTTTTAAAGAAACTGTTCTAATATCTGATTAATAACCTGCGCCAATGGCCGTGTGGTCTAACGCGCTAACCAAGGAGTAATTAGACTACTGATCCATGTTCAAATCCTACTCGGCTGAGGGTGATTTAGCCAAAACTGTTTTACACTCTCCCTCCACGCAAATGCGGGTACACTTCTTCTGACTATAACCTTCCTAATCCTTTAAACCATTATCGTGTTTAGTACATAAGCGTAAGACGAGGTGCTAAAAAAGCTTTAGAAATATTCAAAGTAATATTTGATAAATGTTATTATTTCAAAAATCTTGTAATGCTTGAATTACTAAATCTATGGGGTGGGAATAAGAAAGGGGAAGAATAAATAGCACATATTATATTATTGGGGGTAAGTTATGAACAAATCACATGTGTAAAACCACACTTCGCCAGGATTCGAACCACAATCCTTTCGTCACCACTGATTCATTGTTACGATACTAACGCCCTGGGACAATTAATAGTAGACCTAACTTCTAAATTCGATTGACTTGTCTTTTCTTACCGCGTCTTACTACCCAATACGCCTATTTACTAGTTACGTTGATGTGCTAGGAATGAATAAGATTGAATTTAGAGGAAATATAGCCAAATTTGCTCTGAGAAAAAGTGGAAAACCTTTTAGGTAAAGCCACCCTCCATGCACCCGAAAGGGATTTGAAGTCCAGTCTATTGCGAATTGGGCTCGAGTGAATTGATTTCTTCTTCTTTTTCTTCTTAAATCAAAAACCCTCAGGTTGGTTTGATGTGATTTCTTTCCTAGCGGAACTGGACATGCATTCAACTGGTCAATGTTTCCCACACCATCTGGTAGAAGTCCCGTGTACTGTACTAGGAAAGTGTGGAAGTTCTTCATTGCCTTCTACACTGAATTTCTATGAGCGAGAGTGAAATTTACTACCAATTTCGCCGGGAAAGGTATTTTCTCATACCTTCCAATGCTTTTTTACAAGCCACAATCAACATGGGACCGACACTTCCACTCAGTAGGAAGTTGTGCTACAGGTTTTTATCCAACAAGAACAAGCCATCGTTCTCGTCTGGGCTTGAACCACGAACATTGGATCTGGAGACCAGAGCACTTCACCCCAAGACTACTGAGGTCAACTGGATTGATTAAGAATTATTAAAACCCTCGATCTATTTTTACCTACAAACAGTGGGACTATATTTTCTAACTCACACAAACTCTGATATGTTCCCTAGTTCAGACTTCTATGTCGTCAATTATTTTTTCAATTGTGACTATCTCACTTAATTCGTCCCTCAAATATATTTAAAACTAAACCGAAACCCGAAAATTAAAGTCGATATAATTTCCATAGCAGGTAAAACGGTCGTTTGGGGCTTTTTTTTCTTCTAAAAAAATATCCTATAGTAATTTTGGTATCTGTGCGGGTTTTTTTTATACTATAATGTTCTCACCATTGCTCGAGGTTTTTATTGATTTTTTTTACAAGGGTGTTGTGAGGTTCGTTGAAATAAGGGGTTGGCGGGGTGTGGGGTGTGTTGTGTTGTTTAGAAATGATTCATCCCCCCCCCCCTCCGACCGAACCAACCAATGGGGCTGTCAGTGTAAATATAGTAAATAATAACACAAAAACCGTTCGCCGTTGCAACACAACAAGTCTGCAATATTGAACTAAATCAGTGATGGCCAATAGGACTTCCTCGTTACCTGTCATCGCGTATTGAACTGGACATTATACGTCGCTCGCCGGAAAACTCTCTCTCTCTCTCCCCCCCCCCCC
>CABFVZ010002145.1:48677-61793 GCA_902151445.1 Timema monikensis | reverse complement strand
CTTAGTTATTTACAATTGGAAATAACAACAAAATGGTACCCGCTTCCTGTCTTGGTGGCCGAATGGTCTAACTCTAAGGCAAGAGCTATCAACAGTTTTTTTTGGTACCTGATTGACTTATAAACATCAGAGGTCTTGCGATCAACCCTCGTTTCTACACTTTACTTTTGCTTTTAAAACATTTTATATATTTTGACACGCCTCGGTGGCGTAGTTGGCTAACGCGCTAGTCGTGTTAAGCTCGACTGCTGAGGATGGGGAGATCGAGGTTCGAATCTCGGTCTGGTGAACTGGGGATGGTTTTTCCTAAATGATTTTCCACTCTCCCTCCACGAAAATGCGGTTCACTTGCTCTAATTCAGCCTTCCTAAACCATTAGCGTAATTAGTACTTAAGGCGTATAACACGAACGGGTAGTAAGACACGGTGCTAAATAATAGTAATATATATATAGCCTATATTGCTTAAATTCAACCTTTATCGACAAAAAATTAGAGAATAAACTAAATGTACATTTTGATATTAAACTATTTAATTGTTCTTATAAAATTACCGATTATGACCGATCAAAGTAATTTTAGTACCACCCAGATTATATTTGAAATTACTTGATATATTTTCGAGATTATAAGACTCAAAATACCAACTTTTATTGAAAATGTAACCCGTTTCGGTGGCCGCGTGGTCTACCGCGCTACTCTCTCACAGTAGACTAGACTGCCGATGTCGGGGAGATTGAGGTTCGAATCTCAGTCGGGTGTACTGAGGGTGGTTTTTCCAAACTGGATTTTTACTCTCCCTTCACGTAAATGCTGGTACACATTCTTTGAATATAGCCTCCCTCATCCCTAAAATCATTAGAATAATTAGTATATCTGCGTATAACCCGAATGGGTAGTAAGACGCGGTGCTAATAATAATAATTTACCACTCTCTTACTCCACGCAGATGCGCATACACTTTATATAACTTATACCCTCCTCATACGAATCCCATCAGCGTTAATAATGAGTGCGTACAGCCCGAACAAATTGCTTAGGAAAATACTTGGTACTAAAATGGATGAAGATAATAGTGAGTGGACGAAGTTACATTATTATGAATTATATTTATGATGGAAGGACCTACAATTAGGTTTTTAATAAAGACAATATTTTAATTTATAAATAGTGTACTGCTAGAAACAAGGCCAAGGCTCTTTTTCCCAGGGTAGAGATACTGTGACCATCGTAATAATCTCATCTTCTTTCCAAGAGAACAAAGTACTCAAATTCTAGGTTCCTGTAACCTCCTGTATATTCCTGTGCTCCTTGCAGTGCTATATTATAATAGTATGTATTGTTCCAGGTAAGAGTTTCTTTCTAGCCAACGTGATCAGCTGCTCTCCGTGTCAAGGGAACAAGGCTATCAAACTCTAGCTACCTGCAACCTCCTTCACATACTTGTGCTCCTGTTCCTTGCAGTGCTATATTATAATAGTATTTATTGTTCCAGGGAAGAGTTTCTTTATAGCCAACGTGATCAGCTGCTCTCCGTGTCAAGGGAACAAGGCTATCAAACTCTAGCTACCTGCAACCTCCTTCACATACCTGTGATCCTGTTCCTTGCAATGCTATATTATAATGTATGTATTGTTCCAGGTAAGAGTTTCTTTCTAGCCAACGTGATCAGCTGCTCTCCCTGTCAAGGGAACAAGGCTATCAAACTCTAGCTACCTGCAACTTCCTTCACATATCTGTGCTCCTGAACCTTGCAGTGCTATATTATAATAGTATTTATTGTTCCAGGGAAGAGTTTCTCCCTGACCATCGTGATCAGCTCGTCTCCTTTCCAAGTGGCCACCTACAACAAGGCGATCAAAGTCACTGTTGATGGGCCAAGGGAACCAAGGACCAAATCCAGTGAGTATTCAGAAGTTGAATACTTAGTCCTACCTTTTAGACCCTTAAATTTGTCCTGTTTAAATAATCGCGCCTGCAAGTGACATTTAAGGGCTCACCGAACTATTTGGATAAGGTGAATTAAGCTCTTACAATATTACACCTTTCAGGTTTTAAAGAAATACTCGCTTTTCTCGTTGAGGGCTCCGCCCCCAAACCTCCAATGAGTTTCCTTGCAAGTGGTTGTAAACTATGTAATTTCAGAGCCGTTTTTTGATAGGTCTTACCGTTTATCCACAAGAGACCTCCAAAGAAAGGTTCGCACCAACTTTAAAGTTCCTCCACCATTTTAAATTTTTTTCGGGGGTAAAAAATTAAAATTTTCAACATTTTGGATGTTTATCGTCGGGTACAGGCTAAAAGCTATAAATTTGCCAAATTTCAAGTTTCTAGTTCATCTTGAAGTGTATAAACATTAATGTCAGTGGGTGAGTCAACCATGTGGTAGAGTAGGATTATTCAAAAGGTGCTTCAAATTTGTATACTCTTGCGCTGAGCCAAAATTGGCTATTGACTCTACCTTGATACGAACAGCTCTCTCTCTCTCTACCTTTCTCTTTCTCCCCCTTTCTCTCTCTCTCAGAGTCATTTGACCAGAAGCTAAAGATCAACGCTTTCGATCGTGACCGATACATATAAAGTAATGAAATAGCCATTAAAATAAAAGTTCTTCATTGGTCTTTTATCATTTTGTTTACATTCGTTCTACGATCTACGAGGTTCGAAATAATAGAGATAAGTAACGTTTCAAGCAATAGTTCTCAAGTAGTCCATGTTACATTTTGTCATTGATGATACGTATAATTAGACCCACATCGGTGGTTGAATGGTCTAAGGCGTCATTCTCATAATAATACTTGGATTGTCTATGAGGGGCATTCAAACCGATCGGGTAGTAAGACGTTGGATGCTTATATATATATATATATAGCTCTCTTGATTGAGCAAGTCACATGGTTGGTAGGTCGTAAAGCCCCAGTTGTAGGTTCAGACATTTTGTGATTTTTGTACAAATCAACAACTCAAAACAGTTTACATCAGTGGTTGACTCAGGATCCGATGCATTTGGGTTTGAACCCTGCCGGGGTCAAGAGATTTTTCTTGATACATAAAAATCCGTAGAAAACCCGCTTTCGAAGGGGAAGTAAAGCCATCGGTCCCATGTTGATTGTAGCATGTAAAGGAACCCTGGAATGTTTGTGAAAATATCTTTCCCCGGAAAAATTGGTAGGACTTTTCGCTTTCTCATAGATATGCTGATATAATCATTTGGGTCAAAAAGTGTACGTTAAATATCTCGAATAAATAAGGAATTAATAAAAACAGCTCAAGACAATTTTTTTAAAGACTGCAACCTCTTTATGACATCATGAACCCTGTATCAATAGTGTATATTTATTAACAGAGTAACGCACTGTACAGTAGATCATACAAAGTTTGCACCTTCACAATTGCATTTTTTTTATTTGATACTATAAGCCTAGAAGTAAATGTTTTTAGTATTTAAAAAGTAAATTTTAAATTGGTTTGTTAGATAGTTGGGTTTCTACTATCGACAAAATGTATTTAAAATTGAATCCATTACCTGCACGCGTGGTCACATGGTCTAAGATTTCGTTTCATAAATAGATTGAATTTTGAATTTTGAGTAGGGGAACTTGAGGTAATGTTACACATATGATGTATCCATAAATATACGAGTATATCACATCTTCTCTACATACGAACGAAGGTGCAATTAGATCTAACCTACGCTATATTATGAGTTGATATTCCATTAGTATAATAATAAAGCTTACATAACAAGTACGTACAATTATTTTCCAATTTTTTTTTTTTAGCTGTTGTTCTTTAAATCAGCCTAGTTTTAAAAAATAATTCGCCAAAAATTGAATAATTATTTTCTTTTTAATATCTTAATATTTGCAGTATACATTATAAAACGAATATTTTGTTCAAAACACAGTTTGTTTAGTGTTTTATTTTATTAATATATTTCATACAAAAATATGTCATCCTTTAAAGTCAATGAATTTACATTACACCTTACAAAGTCGAATTTGCAAATTTTAATTCTAAATATTTGTGTGTGTGCAGTCGAATGTTCATAAAAATACTTTATTAGATAGCTAGAACAGTTACTAGATCTACTTTCATAGGAAGAACCTTACCTGACAACAAGAACAGTTACTAGATCTACTTTCATAGGAAGAACCTTATCTGACAGCTAGAACAGTTACTAGATCTACTATCATAGGAAGAACCTTACCTGAGAGTTAGAACAGTTACTAGATCTACTTTCATAGGAAGAACCTTATCTGACAGCTAGAACAGTTACTAGATCTACTTTCATAGGAAGAACCTTATCTGACAGCTAGAACAGTTACTAGATCTACTTTCATAGGAAGAACCTTATCTGACAGCTAGAACAGTTACTAGATCTACTTTCATAGGAAGAACCTTATCTGACAGCTAGAACAGTTACTAGATCTACTTTCATAGGAAGAACCTTATCTGACAGCTAGAACAGTTACTAGATCTACTTTCATAGGAAGAACCTTATCTGACAGCTAGAACAGTTACTAGATCTACTTTCATAGGAAGAACCTTATCTGACAGCTAGAACAGTTACTAGATCTACTTTCATAGGAAGAACCTTATCTGACAGCTAGAACAGTTACTAGATCTACTTTCATAGGAAGAACCTTATCTGACAGCTAGAACAGTTACTAGATCTACTTTCATAGGAAGAACCTTATCTGACAGCTAGAACAGTTACTAGATCTACTTTCATAGGAAGAACCTTATCTGACAGCTAGAACAGTTACTAGATCTACTTTCATAGGAAGAACCTTATCTGACAGCTAGAACAGTTACTAGATCTACTTTCATAGGAAGAACCTTATCTGACAGCTAGAACAGTTACTAGATCTACTTTCATAGGAAGAACCTTATCTGACAGCTAGAACAGTTACTAGATCTACTTTCATAGGAAGAACCTTATCTGACAGCTAGAACAGTTACTAGATCTACTTTCATAGGAAGAACCTTACCTGAGAGTTAGAACAGTTACTAGATCTACTTTCATAGGAAGAACCTTACCTGAGAGTTAGAACAGTTATTAGATCTACTTTCATAGGAATAACCTTATCTGAGAGTTAGAACAGTTACTAGATCTACTTTCATAGGAAGAACCTTATCTGAGAGTTAGAACAGTTACTAGATCTACTTTCATAGGAAGAACCTTATCTGACTGCTAGAACAGTTACTAGATCTACTCTCATAGGAAGAACCTTATCTAACAGCTAGAACAGTTACTAGATCTACTTTCATAGGAAGAACCTTATCTGACAGTTAGAACAGTTACTAGATCCACTTTCATAGTAAGAACCTTATTTGACAGCTAGAATTGTTACCAGATTTACTTTCATAGTAAGAACATTATCTGACACCTGGAAAAGTTACTGGATCTACTTCCACTGACAACTAGAAAAACAACTAAATCTACGTTCACGTAATCATACATCAAGGCATGTGATTTACAACTGCCATTTTTTATTTATAATTTCAACACCTTAAAAAATAAAAATAATAATATTATGTTAAAATATCATCAATGCTTGCCGCTAAAAAATTTCTTACTAGTTTCTAAAAATCCCTTCCAATGAAAATTGGGACATATAAATACAAGCCGAAAATTATTGCACGTCAAAAAAATTCACTGACAGCTAACTAATCCCAAAATAAGGTTTCTATGCCAGAGGTTTCTTTAAAAAACTAATATTTAAAACCAACAAATTCATCAGTTTTTTCCCCCCTCAATACATTTATATTTATTTTCTCAAAAATTTATATTTTTTTAACGTCATACTCTATTCCACGAGATAAAAAGAATCACAACCCCAATCTGAATTGCGACTTCTTCCCTATTCTTTTGGTTTCATTATTAAAGTGTGGGGATGGAAACAAAAAACAAAATAAGGGAGAATTAATCATCAAGGTGACCATAAAAATCTATTTTCTTTTTTTTTCTCCAAGAGAACTAGGCAGTAGCTCTTTAGTCTTTTACAAGCGAGGGCAAATTACAAGCACTTCTGCTGTGCAGGAAAGAGAGAAAGAGGGGTATGAGGGATACAGACCCCCTTTTAGACCACCGGTAGTGACGTCCTCAAACGCTTTAAAACACCCCCCATCCATACCCCACTCCACTGTTCCCTTGACCCGTCACACCTTCTCTAAGGGTAGTTTCCTACTAAAGATTCGCCCACCTTTTCATCCTACAAACCCTCCCTTTCTAAGCCTTTGATGAGGGAAGGGTTGGATGGAAAAAAGGGTGGAGGGGGTGGTACTGGCCCTATCTGATCCGGTCAGGAAGATTGAAGGGAAGGTAGAGGGTAGGCAATTTTACTGGGAGCAAGTAGTTGGCTGTCCCTAGCCCTCTCCTCTTTATACCCCCCTCCCCCCCTATGGGTTTTTTCTCTCTCCAAAATATCCCTCCCCTCCCTCCTACCCTCTAAAGCCACGCTTGTCTAATTGCCTTGTCCGTTGCCATGGTGATTTCTCTACCCACGCACACACATACACACACACATATACACACGTGAGGATGTGTGTGCGTGGTGGTACCAGTAATTAGGAGCATGTGAGGGAAATTAGGCTCCTGTAGGTCTCATTCTATTGCTGTTTCTCTCTCCCTCTCTCTGTGTTGAATGCTTCTTCTTCTTTTTTTTATGTGAGTTTCTCTCAACATCACTCAATCAATCTAACAGGTGCTACGTCCAAGAACATTGACCTCTTGATGTTTCTGTGTTCCTGGCCAATAGTTATAACCTGTACAACCTCATGTACATCCTTATTTCACAACTAGAATAGCTACTAAATATACTTTAATAGGAAGAACCTTATCTGACAGCTAGAACAGTTACTAGATCTACGTTCATAGGAAGAACCTTATCTGACAGCTAGAATAGTTACTAGACCTATTTTAATAGGAATAACCTCATGTGACAGATATAAATGTTACTAGATCTAATTTCATAAGAATAAATTTTATTAGTTCTATAAAAGTTACTGGATCTACTTTCGTGTATTTATACGTGAAAAAGTGGATACTGCCACTGGCCCTTTTTATTGATTTTTTTTAGTACCGAGTCTTACTACCCGTTTGGTTTATTGGCCTACGATAATTTACAGTACTAATTACGTTAGTGGTTTTAGGGATTTATATGGTTATATTTAGAAAAAGTGTACCTGCACGATGGAAAGGAGAGTGGGAAACAATTCGTAAAAAAAAAAACCCATCCTTACACCCGACTGAGATTTGAGCCTCAATCGCTCCGTCATAAACCGTCTAGTTTACAACGAGAGTATCGCCATATATGAATCGGATTGTAGGTCTACATATATTATCAATACCAAAAAATATCATATTATTAGTTAAATGCTACCGATGTTAACAGCAACAAAATATGCTTGCATTTATTAAAAGGTTTTTAATATGAAAGTTAGACTAATGATTCAGAGATGCACAAAATTATATATTTCCTGATCTTAAAGTTTAATTTATTAATTATAAACAAAATCCTCAAATAATATTAAACATTTCTTAAATTTGTGTGTGCAAATAAGTAGCCTACATTTTATTTCTTTTGAAATAAAAATTAATCTTCTTTTAGTAATATTACAGAAATACCAACTATAATATTCCTAGATATATCTAGGGTTGGGTGTTTTTGTGTCAATTGTTGCCGTCCAATTTATTTTAGTTTGGAATCATATAGGTCTACTTATATAGATAGACCCATCTATATAATCTATAATAATTATGTCATGATCATTGATATTTATTGCATGCAGATGTCTGACGTTTAAAATTAGTAGTCTTGTGCACGATCATGTACTGTGCATGTCTAAACAAGAAAATTAAAGTTTGCATTTAAATTTTTAAATTAATTCAAAATTAGGTAAGAAGAAATAAAATGAATAGATTTGTTTTTGGTCTGAAGGAAAAAAGAGTCTACAGGGGTACATATGTTAGTTATTACTAAAATAAACACTATCATATTTGACTCATAAGTGGCACTATTTTGATTGACCAATTTTAATAAAAATATGTTGAAATTAAAGATGTAAACTTTATTAATTTCCCTGGAAATTCACCAAAGATCCAAATGAAATGTATATTTGAAATACCCCAAAATTTAAAGTTCTCACTTCAGTTTAATCTCTCCTAAGAATGTGGACAAGAGAAGCATTATCAGATTAGTTAAACTAAAGCAATGACAAAGATTAAAATAATCTCTTATCAGACCCACGTATCGACAACAATGGTGCTCGGTGGTTTAATGTATCACGAACGTTGGATCCTAAATAGACCAGATAAGTTAGTTAATACTTAAATATTGTAATTAAAAACTTTATTAATAATAACCCTTCCCTCTGCAATTAAATGTCTGAAATATTTTTATTCAAAAATGTACCTTAAAATTTGTATTTCTATACTTGTTAAAAGAGTTCTATAGGTAGGCACTAATATTAAAATCTGGCAATAATGGGTACAAATAATATAAGGAAAAAGGTGTCTTCAGTACAAATTCTTCACCTCCAATAAATATTAATAATTGTTTTTATGGTTGTGCCAAAGTTTGAAACGTCCAAGACGAAGATAAAATTGCCTTTACTTTGACTTCGACTCACCCAATAACATTCGTTAGAAACATTTCGAAGAAAGAAGAAAACTTGTATATATATTATGAACATATTTGAGATTTCTCACTAATTATGACATATTTCAATATAATCATTTTTATATCAGCTACTAGACAGTATTTTAATAAGGACTGGTGATTAAATGACATCTGTAACGTAAGCAGAGATAAATTCAGATTTCAGAATAAAATAATATATTGGATTTTATTTATTACTATAAAATAATACAATGGGCTTTGTTTATCACTATAAAATAATATAGTGAACTTTGTTTATTGCTTTAAAATAATATAGTGGACTTTGTTTATTACGATAAAATAATATAGTGGGCTTTGTTTATCAATACAAAATAGTATTGTGGACTTTGTTTATTACTATAAAATAATATAGTGGGCTTTGTTTATTAATGTAAAATAATATAGAAGGATTTGTTTATAACTGTAACATAATATAGTGGGCTTTGTTTATTACTATAAAATAATACAGTTGACTTTGTTTATTGCTTTAAAATAATATAGTGGACTTTGTTTATTACCATAAAATAATACAGTGGACTTTGTTTATTGCTTTAAAATAATATAGTGGGCTTTGTTTATTACCATAAAATAATACAGTGGACTTTGTTTATTGCTTTAAAATAATATAGTGGGCTTTGTTTATTACTATAAAATAATATAGTGCTTTATTTATCACTACAAAATAGTATTGTGGACTTTGTTTATTACTATAAAATAATATAGTGGGGTTTGTTTATTAATATAAAATAATATAGTGGACTTAGTTTATTACAATAAAATAATATAGTGGGCTTTGTTTATCACTACAAAATAGTATTGTGGACTTTGTTTATTACTATAAAATAATATAGGATTTGTTTATTACTGTAACATAATATAGTAGGCTATGTTTAATAATATAAAATGATATAGTGGGCTTTGCTTACTACTATAAAACTTGGCTTAGGATGTTTTAAGCTCCACCTGGCATTTAAAAAGCGAGTCCGGCATCTAAGCTTAGTAGGTAGCGTGTTTGCCTACTGAGCTGGGAGTCCTTGGATAGCTTCCTGGAATGGCTTAAAAATATCTTTTTGAAAATTTTTTTTTAATAAAAGGCGGGTTTCTCCTTTTACAGTGCTGAACTAAAGTTCGTAGGTTGTGTATATTACAGATTAAGTTCAGATTAAGTCATGTGCTAATTTATTAGGTCAGCTTAGAAAGTGTACCTTAATAACCCCCTCCCCCTCTGTTTAC
Organism: Timema monikensis; assembly: GCA_902151445.1. Classification (NCBI taxonomy): domain Eukaryota; kingdom Metazoa; phylum Arthropoda; class Insecta; order Phasmatodea; family Timematidae; genus Timema; species Timema monikensis. The sequence continues at coordinate 51,895 of CABFVZ010002145.1, read as the reverse complement.
TATAAATGTGTATATTTTCTCCCAGACTCACATGATTCTGTCGGCAGCTACTCACAAGACTCACATCTCATCTGCTATTCCCCGTTAAAACCCGAACCAAACAAGAGCCGCCATGTGAAGTACATCTTGCCTGAAGGCGGTATCATATCCACACTCCTGTGTTATCGATAAATAAACACGGTATTAATTATTCCTACGATATCTCATCTTCGTAAACAAAACCTAACATATATATTTTTTAAATATTTTTACGAGGTTTGCAAGTGAATAACCGACAAGATATTTATGCTAGAATTGTTTATAAGCGACAAATGTGGGAAGACGCCGATGATAGGATATAGGCTATACAGGGGGACTGCAACATACAGGTCTAGTGTATTCCTCTTGCGTTGCGTGCCCTTACCACCGTAACATGCGAGATTTGATTACTCTAACAAGGTCTTGTGACCCGCCTCGGTGGCGTAGTTGGCTAATGCGCTAGTTTCGTGTAGAGCCAGACTTCCGAAGACGGGGAGATTGAGGTTCGAATCTAAATTGGGTGGTTTTCCCTAAATGGTTTTCCACTTTTCTTCCTTGCAAATGCGGGTATGCGGGTATAGGTCCTCTAGATTTTACCTTACCTATCCCTAACACATTATCGTAATTAGTACTTACGTGTATAACCAGAACGGGTAGTAAGACGTGGTGCTAAATAAATAAATGTTTTGTGATTAATACAGGATGTGTAACTCATCATTATGAAACCTACTCCACTATCAAATATTTTCATCCATTTGTGGACACATATTTTTCAAAGCGGTTTGTTTTCAAACACCCTAAATTTATTTTCGTATTGTGAGGTAAGAGACCGTGTTTCACAACCATAAAGAACGACCAGTAAAACTTTTGTTTTGTGTATTCTGAAGTTTACATTCCTTGATGGCAGGCGAGTTATAATAACCTTACTGACAGAGTAATAGCAAGTATTTCCCGACTGTAACTTGTTGTCTTACTAATTTCCACTCTAATATCGCAATAGCTATCTAAAATGGTTCCTAAATATTTAAACTCACTATCCCTACTAAATACTATTTATGGGACTATCCTTAGTGGTGAGTGATGACATAGTTTTGGCTCATCTTATATACAGGGCTCACCAAAATAAAATGAAGGTGTGTAAGGAAGGATATAATGGGGGGAAGGGGGGAGAGAGAAGGGTTGGCTTGAAATGGTAGCTCATGAGATCATTAACGCAGACGGACGAGTTTAAAAAACCCTTCTTTTTATTCAATATAAACATAGAGGAATTAAATCGTTTCTTAGTTTACGATTAGGTAAAGGAATCTGCCGACCGAAAATTTCACTCTTAAGAGTTTTGTTTCGGTAATTCAGTTTGAATTACGACGATCTTCCATGACATTGTTTAAAGAACGGGCAATCATTAAAATAGATCGCAGCAAACGGTCGTTTTTTCGGTGTAACGCATTCCAGCAACTTGCGCCGAAAATACCTATTGCTAGTACTTATAGGAGTCGCCTACTGGAGCGATTTGACGCAATGCTGACGTTCAACTGTCTCGCAATATTTAAAATAGTAGTTTGTCATGTTAATGGCTCAAACACAAATTAAGTTGAAATATACCAACAGAGCTCTATATCATTGGCACACTTAAATTTTGATCTGAATAAATATAATAAAAACAATTATAAAATAATTTAGTTTTAAAGTGCTTAACGTGTTCTTTCTTAAGCAACCTATTATATCAGCACAATACTTATGAACTAAATTAAATCTAGAACAGGTACAACATCCAGCACTTTTACCCTTAATTTACCAATTTTAAAGGGTAATCTTCAATTTTATCAATGATAAGACTTTCACCCATAGCAGAAATCGTAGCCGGGACCCTTAGCTCAATAGGCTGACACACCATTGACTGAGCTTGGATATCGGTCCCCTTTGGATTGTACGGTCATCCCATTTTAAATGGTCAAATGGGGACAGATGGGGGAAGAATATATCACTCAGTAGAACACTCAGTGGTCAAATGGGGACAGAGTGGGAGAGAACATATCACTCAGTAGAACACTCAGTGGTCAAATGGGACAGAGTGGGAGAGAACATATCACAGGTACATTTTTAACAAGCTCTGCTTACCCTGGCAACACTACACGTCATGCCACGTCATGCCACTAGCAGCCTCCTTTAGACAAAATACTGCTACTTATTGCTAGGATAACAACATAACATTTAAGGTTATCTGAATATTCTTTTTGCGGTTTTTAGGTTTACAGTCGACCTTCTCATAAAAAATATTTCGGCTTGAAGATATTTACCTCCGTGAAGAAATTGGGGGTATAAGGGACGCAAGACAATATCAGAGTTTTAGCAATTTTTGTAGCTAAACTTTTTTTTTGCCAAAATAGATTTAAAAAATCTCAAATAAAACTTAAAGCTTAATTTTCTTCACGTGGTGATATCAACAGTAATTGTTGAATATCTTTCAAGAGTATCTTGGGATTTAGTCAAAACCCTTTATCTACATTTAAATTTTAAGTTATCATCTAATGCCGTTATGCACATGCAATATATTCAAGAAATGTTGATATCACCATGTGAAGAAAATTAAACTATGTGTTTTTATTGGAACGATATTTGATTTATTTTTGCCAAAAAATTGTTTGCTATAAAACTGCATAAATACTACCTTTATTGCGTCCCCTACATTACTTGATATGAAATAAACAAACATTTCAGTATTTACAATGGAAATTTCAGTTTTGACGCTTTGTCATATTTTATTAGGCCCAAAACAATTAGTGTCATTTTTGAGCCTAGTAAAATATGATTATTTGTTTGAAGAAACCTAGATCTATAACTTTGACAATTAATCGTGAAACCTTGTTAAAAATAAGCTAATTTGATATTTTTACGATATTTAAAAAAATACATGTACTGTGCTATGATTAAAATAAAAAGTTTCTTAACTCCTTAAGTACATGTTGTTACTTTACACCTTCATTTTAGCGCTCAGTGGTTGAATTTGTCACTAAAGTGAGGTCTGATCTAGACCAAATTTAGAAACTATAATCAAAGCCTCAAAGAATACTTCCCCTGAGATTCGATGGACAAACAATTTGTGCCAAAATTATTTTGGAAATTTGATCGGGAAATATGCATCTCTACTCGTAAGTTCCAATATTATTTTTTTTCACCCCTTCCCCCCCCCCCCCCCCCCC
>CABFVZ010002145.1:19647-33995 GCA_902151445.1 Timema monikensis | reverse complement strand
GGGGGGGGGGGGGGCAGGGGAGAGCCTCCGTGGAATACATACAGAGGGGAAGGTTTTAACTCGCTCAAATCGGATTATACTCTTGTGCTTCAAGAGAAACAAGGAAAAGGGATGAATTTCATAGCGCGGAGAAGAAGTGTGTGTGTGTGTCCCTGCTTACAGAAGCCACCCCCCCTTAAATCCTTCCCCTTCCCTAAAAAAAAAGCCTGAGGGTGGTTGAGGGGTTAATTCCCATAAGACTCCGGGAAATCTGTCCGAGAGAAGGAAGGTGTAGGGTTTGTGTGGGTGGGTCAACGAACTCCTAAACGAAGCGCAAAAGAGAGAGAGAGAGTGTGTGAGGTGATGAGGGTAGATACTCAAGGATCCTCTCTTTACCGCGAGATGTGTCATACAAAACAACGGCCGGTGAGGTTATGAGAGTGTAGAGCCCTCATATCTGGCTTATTAACATTGGTATTTAAAGTGGTTACAAGTGTTAGAAGGGGGCGCTGTGAGAGAGGGAGAGAGAGAGAGAGAACTGAGTAAACAAAGCTATCATTTCAGGGACGGTGACATTTCGTCAGGGATGACCATCGTAAGGCGAGATAACAAACAATTTAAAAAAATAGATAGTTATAATCCTTTTATTTGTCGTGATAACATTATTGTTTGTTTTAATTTTAATTTTGATGTCGATGTTTATTGACAGAACTTTTGTATTTATTGAAACCTGACCCGCCTCGGTGGCGTAATTAGCTAACGCGGTGGTTTCGTATTTAGCTAAACTGCCCAGGATGGGGAGATCGCGGTTCGAATTTCGCTCCGGTGAACTGGAGGTGACTTTTTCTAAATGGTTTACCATTCTTCTTCCACGCAAATGCGGGTTCGCTCCCTCTATATTCAACCTTCCCAATTCCTAACCCATTAGTGCAATTAGTAATTAGGCGTACAACACGAATGGATAGTTAAGTGCAGCGCTAAAAATAAAATAAAATATTGTAACCTGATGAAAATAGACATCACATAGTCGTTAGGCCTAATTACATTCTATTCCATTCTTACTAGATCTACTTTCAGGTATTCATAGGCCAAGTCATGTGATCCTTAGCCATAACTTTTGATATATTATAGTACATATAAAATAACAATAATAATTTAGAGAAATATTATCAAATTTGGTAAAATTTTCTAAAAGGCCCTTTTTGTGAAAGTGATCAGTGTAGAGTTTTTTTAGATTTAATATAATTCAGAAATCCAACGAAAACAGGCTTAGTTTTAAAATAAAATGGAGAATCTTGATTCATAAAATAATATGCAATCTTTTGTTATATTTTATTAGAGTAAAGACTTGTTATTTGATAAAAAGTACAACATTTTTCTAATATGTCTTGATAACTTCTTGAAAAAAATATTTTTTTCCAAATAGCCCGGAGTGAATGTATTTCCGGGTGTTTCATAATATTATAAATGTTGCAGCAAATCAACTTATAAGACTAGTTTATCTAGCGTACTCTGTAGTACGTCACGTAACAATGTTGCTATTTGAACGGCTATAAGGCTGTTTAGTAGCTCACTAACGGTCGATAACAAATCCTGCTTAGTCTGAATTTCTAAATTAAAGATTATTTGAATAAAATCTCGGAGTGGCGGTTAGTGCGGCTGACTGAAATCTTATGTTACGTTATTCTATCCGTGCACCAACTAATAGTGCGATCGCCAATTCTACGGCAAGATTATGTTTGAAGCCACAGCTTTAATATTAATTGTTTATTATATCTATTGTCGTGTCGTGTCGTGTGGTGACGTGTTGCTAGTGTAAGCAAAGCTTGTTAAAACTGTAGGTACCTGTGATATGTTACCATCCACTTGTTCCCCATTTGACCAATCCTACATAGACTCCGCTATACACACCTCACATAGTGAGTGTTCTACTGAGTGATATGTTATCTCCCAGTCTGTCCCCATTTGACCACTGAGTGTTCTACTGAGGGATATATTCTCTCAAACTCTATCCTCATTTAACCAATATGTGTTCTACTGATTGATATGTTCTCCTTCACTCTGTCCCCATTTGACCACCGAGTGTTCTACTGAGTGATATGTTCTCCCCCACTGTGTCCCCATTTGACCACTGAGTATTCGACTGAGTGATAAGAACAATTCACAGGTACAGTTTAGACAAGCTCTGCTTACCATGGCAACACTCCACGATACTACAATGATTATATGTTAAAAACATTCACCAAACTCCACATAAATATATAAAATGGTTGGATGGTTTGGTTTGGAAAAACAAGGAGACCAGCCTTTGGTTACTGAAAGTATCAATTTTGTTTTCTGTTTTATAAGTGAATTATATTGTAACTTTAAAATTCATCCCTCATCCTGTAATCCTAGATTATGAAAATGTGGTGACTAATATCGAGTATTGTGTTCGCAGGTTCTGGAGTGATGTCTCTTGGGGCCTCTCCGGTAGACTTCTACCTCCCCCACCACCCGTCCACCGTGGGTCTGAGCCCCTCCGGGGCCTTTCCTCCCTCAGCCTATCTGCCCACCCTCTTCGGCTACCCTCAACCCCCTCAGCCCGACGTCCTCCCATCAGCCGATAAACTCCTCCTGCATCAGAAACCTCTGTCCGCCTTCTCCGCCCTTTGCCCTCCTCAACAAGACTTCGCCAACCTTGGCCTCGCCCCTCCCTCCTCCTCATCCAGCGACATAAAGACGTCTTCCCCTTCAAGAAGGTCCCCGACGTCGCTCTCTCCTAAACCAGCCACCCTCACTCCGACGACGAAGGCACCTCAGACGTTCCCGTCGACAACCAGCAGTGCGCATAGCAGCGAGGAAGGAAGCGACGTCGACGATCCCATCGACGTAGTCCGTTCCGCCTTCCAGCAGGTGCGCCCTCACGCGAACCCGTCATCGAAAGTCCACCCGGAGATCAAGGACTCTACCCCCATCCCAAGGACATCGTCCATGAACTCCTCTCCTGACCCCTTACGTGGGTCTTCGTGTGCTACGACGGACCTCGGTTCGTCGACCGTGAGGTCAGTGGAGAACAGTTCTGCGGACACGGATGGGGTGCTCGCTCAGAGGAGTTCCTTGGTAATAAGACGTGGTTCCCCGTCGAGGACCCCACCCAGACTACCCGAATCGAACTCTTCGGCGACGACCCTCCTTTCGACGTCCTGCTCTAGTGGTACGACGAGGTCCGGGGCTCTTCAGACGCATAAAAGCGTGTGGCGCCCGTACTAGCGTCGAATACGTAATTAGGTTGTTCGTATGAAAGTGTTTTTTGTCAATCGAGAAATATATCTTCAAGCAGCAGATTCATGCGGTGGCGGCTTGTGTTTTATTTTCCGTGTCAAGCCATCCTTGACAGGACTGTGATATATTAACTGTTAACTCCGCAAACTGTGTGTTCATTCAACACCACACACACAATAATGTAATGGAGGGGGGGGGGGATTTTCGTTGATTGTTCTTAAGGTTGAATGGAATGGGACTTAAGTTGAGGACAGTAATGTTTAAATCTTTATCAAATAAAATAAAATCAGTCATAATAAATAAAATCTTTCTCCACTAGGTACATTCAGTTTAATTTTCCACCCATGGCGATATGAACAGTTCTTGAATATACAGTAGCCTAATGGCTTCTTTGGTGCTGACTAAAAGCTCACAGCTGACAGCTAAAAGCTTTGAAAAGATACCAGATCAAATTATGTATCCCTACGCCGAACGATATGATCTGCAAAAACATGTGTTTAGCAGCTGTTAGTTCTGACGGTCAAAATTTAGGTATATACCTAAATTTTGACTGTCAGAAGTCAGCTGTGAGCTGTCAGTCAGCACCAAAGAAGCCATGAGGCTACTGTATGTCTTGAGCATTGTGGACTTTGAACTGAAACATTTTAACTGGGGAAAGAAAAAATGTCATCAAGTTTGAAGATGCACATGTAAAATATTAAAAAACTGTTGAGACTATTAAGTGTAGAAAATTAAACTAAACGTATCTATAAAGCAATGTGTTATGTTTTGTGTCAGAAAAAAAAATTGCTGCTATATAAACTTAAAACGTCATGATTTTAGCTAACTTTTCCTTCCGGTCCATCTTACCCTTAAGGGCAACATTTCCTAATGAATGGGGGAGGTAAAAAGGCTTATCAGTCCATCCTCGTCAGGTCTGATGAGTCCCTGGTAACAAACCACGATCCGCCACTGGTCTTAGGTAATAATGTTCACTTTGAAATATCAGCGTCGTGTCAAAGTGTGTTTAATCATTCACGAAACAAAATCTCTAAAAGCGGATTTAGGTGACAGTTTCACTATGAACTATATTTATGTATTGTAAATATTGCGTCTTAAATTATCTCACTTGAAATTGAAACAATTTTACATTCGAGTGGATCAGTCATCTCACGGATAAACATAATTTTTAGTGATTTAAGTACTGTGTATAAAAATGTTTATTACCGTGTAAATTGTGATATCAATATATAGCAAACAAAATAATAGTTTATGCAGTATATATGCCGTTTCTTTATAGAGGTGATTTATTGTGATTTAGATATTATAAGGAATATTAATATTTTAATTCTTCTGTACGGAAAATATTTATTTATATTCTACTCACTACAATGACCATATCCATTTTATTAGGAGCATTTTTTTCAGGAACTTTTAAGGAGAATAATTTTAAGGTTATTTTATGATCAATACACCTAATAATAAATTCTTTTTTTATATGTGTACTTTATTTAAAAGAGTGTAGTAAACAAATTATCTGGGTTTAAAGCGCAAGTCTTTTATCATCTTTCTTGAATTTAAAAATTTTATTTTGTTCGTTTTACTTTTTATTAATTTTATTGATTAACTCTTGAATGGTAAGAATCATATTAATTTTATAGCAATAATGATTTTATTTTATATCCCCCCTCTTCCCTGCCCCCACCCCCGGTCGTATGAAGCATAAAATAGCTGATGTAATTTTTATTACAAGATATTCAGAGGAATTTTTTTTTCCAACTCATTGATAAAATTGATCACTTCTCATTTATATTAAATATTAAAAATTCTACGTAGGCATGCAGTAGTTTCTTCCTTTATTTTACAGAAACCTTCCTTATAAACTATTCTACGCTGTAAGCAAACGGTTACTAAACCACTTTCCGCAAGGAAACCATATTCATTGTAGTAAATAAAGTCCAACTTTCATGGAAAGAGCATTCCTTACCAGACAGTTGTAAAGTTAGTTGATATATTTTCACGTACCCATACGTCAAGTAACGTGATATGCAGCAATAACTTTCAATATAAACCATAAATACCCATAAAATAATAATAACAGTAAAATTATATTAATGCTAATTGCATAAGCATAATATGTTATGTTTGTATTTATATACCTTTCTTACGAATATTGTAATGTAAGAAATAACACACTTGTACCCCATGTAGGCCTATGCATAGCCTTGATGCATTCCATCATAGCTGTGATGTCAGATTTTGTATTTACACGCAACAGCCAGTCACCGGAATACTAAGGTACTTATTTAAATATTATTATTATTATTAACATCGCGTTTTACTACCCGTTCGCGTTATACTCACGCTAATGTATAATGGTAGGGTGATGTGAGATGAAATGAAGGACCTATAGTTTAACGTGGGATCCAAACCACGGTGGCGGCCTGGTATTCCACACATTCACAAGATAACTTGTCAGAGGTGAAGGAAGGGTTTGGTAATCAGATAAATCTGTGCCGGGACCGAGGATTGAGCCCCGGACCTCAGCATAGGAATCTAACACCTTACCCCTAGACCGCCAGGTCACCCTTATTTAAATAAAAGTAAAATAATAATAGAGGTCCAGATTGTAATATGAAATTCATATTGTTATTCAACAAACATAGTATTTTCTTTAAAGCCATAGGAGAGTTTCTCCCTTATTTATATGTTTTAAAGATATCTGTTATCTTCCTTTTCAATATTCTAAAAACAAAACTTTGTACTCATATCTCACAGTAGTTTTCTGAAATTAGCCACAATTTTTTCAGTCTGAAAGCTTCCTCTAGTGTCCGATGTTTCTAAGGGACATTAAAATGTTGGCTTGAGAGGCTGATGAAAAAAAAACCATAGAAAGACATCATAATAACATCACTTTTGTAAAATAAAATGTGTAAATTAATGTAGAGGCTGCCATCTCTACCAAATATAAACTATAGCAGATATGTAAATAATTATCAATGGTGTAAATATAAATAATTATTTATTTAAAAATTTACATTTGAGTTAATATGTGACTATCGTTTTAACAACTAACAAAATTTTGGAATTTAAATTTTAAGCTGCTGCTTAGCTTAACACATACTTTCCACGTCAAACTTTATCCATTTTTTTAAAACATGCCCACATTACTATGGCAGTTTTTTTGAATTGGAAATAATTTTGTAGTGGAAAAATGTTAACACATAATTTACCGTACATAAGACGAGTGGGAAAACTATGTGATTATTTCAAATATATTAAAATTAAATGGTAGTTGTCAAATGTGGGGCCTATAATTTTTGTTTGGCTTTATTGTGGAGGGAGAGAAGTCGTCTCTTATAAATACTCTGAAATCTTAATATCAAACACATCTATTCAACTTTCAAAAAGAAAACCATAATACAGGCCTACCTATGTTCATTCTATACCTATAATTTTTTCTGCTTTAGAAGTTAATATAGCATATTCAAATTGGATAGCGGCCATTTGCAGGGACATGAACTGTGCTTTTGAATAAGAAACAACGTTATTCCGGTCCTAAATTCAACCTAATTTGAAGTTCTGGAAGAAATTGGAGCACTTATCTTTAAAGTACACTATTAGATTTTTCATAGCGCTAGGATAGCGGAATCAAATTGAACGGTGGCCATTTGCAGGGACATTATTTATACTTTTGAACAAGAAAAAATTACTTCCATCCTAACTGCACCCTAATTCTAAGATCTGGAAGAAATTGAAGCATTTACCTTTAAATATCATTACCTGATGTTTCATAAGCGTACCAAAGCGGATTTGAACGGGAATGGCGACCATTTGCGGGGTTAGTATTTATACTTTTAAACAATAAGCAATTAGAACTACTACTATCCTAGCTACAGTCTAATTATTTCGATCATGTAAATAATATAAAATATTCCACGATGGCTTGGTAAATATAAACTTTCTTCAATTTATATAAATGGCCTCATCTAATTTGGACAGTTAGTGAATGACGTGCATTTTAAAGTGTTTTGGTTAACGAGTTAACTAAATTAGACGCATATGCACATTATAAAGACATAACCGATCCTTAAATTGACAAGGCCAGTAATGATTACTCTCTGTATGAATGGTCCACCTTCAATTCGAGCAACTCTCCATCTTCCCACCATGAGACTGTGATACACATGTGAGTTTATAAGCGCCTTTGCAAAGTAACCATATGTTCGAAAAATTGATTGACAGTTGTCATGACAGTCAAGGAGGACTTGATTTTCGTTGATAGATGTAATCTCTTGGTAACATTGAAGGTAGTTTTAGAGGAAGTACTCCCACATTAGTGTGGAGAGAGTATGTGAAAACACCCATAATGATGGACACCCTTCTCTTTTATTCCCGGTGCATACGGCCTAGATCAGAGGTCAGCAACCAACGGCACGCGTGTCAAGAGTGGCACGTGGAACGATTTTCAATGCCACTTTGAGTGATTTCAATAAAATCATATAAAACCTTTATTTTTAATTAAAACCATTGATCTGAGCAAAAATAATTTTAATAACAACGCGTTTTATGTTACAATTATTCAATTGTTTTATTTCAAATTTTCAAAATAATGTCTTCAGAACTTAAATTCTGCGAAACACGTTTATAATATTTGTATTTATTCTTATGTACCCATTTATATTAGAATATTAAATATTCAATAAACAGTAGTTATATAGAGTAGTCAATTTATAAAAATGTTACTACATTTGCATTTTATAAGATCAATAGTTTGGTTGGCACGCTGAGAGACATTACAATATTATCTCAGCACTACGAAAAGGTTGCCTGCCCCTTGTCTAGATTCTATTCTTGACCTTTCAATCAAACTTAGAAACAACAACGTCCTTATAGATAGACACGCGGATAAAGTCGTATGACTCGTCTTGTCTGATTGTACGGTAACTGCTAGGTCGATGGTTTCGAATCCCTGGATAGTTGTACCGAGAAATATTTGTCCTCAAACAAGCTCCCTTATAATTCTTGCGTTTCTCATACCTTCCCAGCCAGGGTGGGTAGTAAGACGTGGGGGGTGGGGGGCGGAGAGGATGTTGGAGGGAAAGAGGGGCAACAAAAAAACAAATCACAATTTCCTTCTCGAGGTATGAAAGAGAGACTCCAAGTGACACGCCACGATACCTAACAGTTGCATGTTTAATGGTCATAACCTCCCTCATCCCCCGTTCACCCCCCCTCTCTCCATATTTAGTTGGCACTTCAAGTCGCGTCGCGTTTCATCGTATTACACGGGACAGTGCCCGCTTTGTGCTTTCCTTCCATCGCGCCCCGGGGGGGAAAGGGCTGTTTTATATAAAAAAAAAGCCTCGAGGGTGGAAATAGGGAAAGGGGGTTCAGAAGTGCCCTTCAAAATGAAAGGGTATGAGGGGGGGGTGCTCGGGAGTAAATAGAGAGAGAGGTGTATGGGTTCAACGAAGCAATAAGAGTAGAAACTCTAGGGGAGTATTATCCCTGAGTGAATGAATCTGTGTTAGGATAGTCCAGCGTTTTAGTCAGACGGGGGGGTGTGGGGGGGGGGCTTGGTACCCCAGTTTGTTCCGTAACATGAGGAATCCAACCAGCGAAGAGAGAAGAAAAAAAGGGGGTGTGTGAGGGATTTGAGGTGGTTTAAAGGGGGTGAGTAACAAAAGAGGTGGGTGGAGGGTGCATCCAGGAGTTTAGTAGTCCTAGGACCTTCCTTGTTAGGATGAGCACACACACACACACACATACACACACGGACACATATTAGTCTCGTGTGCATGCAACTAGAAGTTAAGCCGATAATTGGCTGCCAGCACATAATTTATCTCATTTTCTCTTAGTCTCTCTGTCAGAGAAATTTTTTGCATTATCTTTTTACCCCCCTTTTTTTAGCACACACAGAAAAGGTGAAAAAAAAATTGAGCTACTTGAAAATTTTTGGACTGTTAAAAAGGATTTATTAATGTGTGTGTGTGTGTGTGTGTGTGTGTGTGTGTGTAAATTCTATTCTACTGTTGCCAGGAAAAGAAGGTCATAAAAGTGTAAAAATTTGTATTTAAAAAATAATAAGTAAGAAACTCTTATCCTTTTATTTTTGTTAAATAGATTTAAAGTTTGGGGATTGTTATATAATTTCACGCGAGTATTATGGAGGTGTTGGCTCGTCCCAGTTGGAATTACTATTCAGCAATGGAGGCCTAGAGATGTACAATATTTTCTTTTAGGTCCTACATTTTGTCTAGAGATGGTGATGTTAATATTGACTACCGTCCCAATTTCACAGGAAAAGCTTTATATGACAGCTAGAAAAGCTACTAGCATCTACTGTCCCATATTTGTAAAAGTCATATGAAATGCAGCTGTCACTTGCTCTAAATATTGTCAATAAATATAAAATAATAGTAATAATATAGTACAATTATATCAATCTTGACCACAAAAAATAGTTTTAATTTCTTTCCTATTAAAATTCTCTCTTTGCAACAACCTACAAAAACTAATTTTATTGACCGCTGAACAAACCAAAACAATGCAATCAAAAAAAGTTGCTATGTTCAAAAATTCTTCAGAGAACGTTGATAAGTATTGCAGACGTTGATATTTTCACGTTGTTCAAGGAACAGTTAATTTCTAACTGACTTCGAAAAAAGGATGAGTTCTCCATTATTTTTAAATATAGCTGACGTCAGAATGAAAGAGAATGGTAGCAATTTCTATATAGGTTAATTTTTTTTATTACACAAACAACAGATATTTAAGGATAGCCCTGGACGTGAAACGAACCAGGATGGCTTAGTGATAGAGCACTGGTATGCAAATCCAAAGGACCTTGTTTCGATTCCAGAGTGCTGGTTGTCATTTTTCACTTATTTGAAAACAATTAGCTCAATTAAATCATGTCTCAACTCTGATATGACGGCCAATTGTAAGAAACATGGATCCAACCTGCCCTAGACAAATGCATTCGCTTGTTGCTATGGTAAAAAAAGAAAATTATAATTTATTTGATGACTATTTTTTTATCTTTGATGCTAAAAAAATATCACAATATGAAGATATTTTTATCTTCAGTAAGGTTCTGTCCTTAAGGTGGGATGGGAGAGTGCTTGAGTTTATGTAAGTTTGTTTGAAGTTTTAGTAGAAAAAACAACTCTTTTGGGGAAAATGTATAAAATATCTCTCTAGTAGATAAGTTTAGTTTAATTTTATACAGTAGGTAAACTCTACAGTTCCCTCGTGCACATGGTGTACTTTGACCAGGTCTTTTTCTTTCAAGTTTCTCATCAACGTCCACTATGCTCATGACAGATATTCAACAACTGTTGATATTACTCTATAGCGAAAATTAATATATATATATATATATATACTGGAGAAATAAGCTACTTTAATTATTTTGGTGGAATTTTTTTTATAAAAACTTCATAAAATACTGAACTTGATTCCTCTCATCCCACCTTAATTATAAACGTGATCTAAAATCAAGAATAACAATAACTGTCATGAACATTTCATAGCATTAAAAGTATAATTTGTGTAAATGCTATAATTTCGAAAGTAAACCTAAAAAAAAAATATGTTTCGATATTTCCAGTAGTTCAACTAAAATCTTGTTAAAAGTTTCACACGTAAAGGACTAAATAAAGGGAATGAGGAGTACAAGGGGGAACTATGCAATCCCGCACAACAGACACGTCACGCGTGTTGCCATCCCTCCGGCTCTTTCCTCCATCAAACGAATGTTTAGGATTCGCGCGCGTGAGAGAGAGTATATAAATATATATATAGGTATATGTGTGTTTTTTTTAATCGGAGCGGAGTGTACCGGGTTAACGGCATATTCTGTAAACGCCTGTCCCCGGAAATGCGTCATTTCGGAACCGGTGATTGCCGTTCAGGTCGCCGAGTATTTTCATTTTCTGTATTTACACAACTGCTTCACCATTCCGGTCCAGGAATGGACTGTGGTGGTTATGGTGGAATATATATATATACGTTTCACGGTTTGGTGTTGTTGTGTATTTGTGTGACTCCCCCTTCCCCAATATTTGAGGGGATGGATAATACAATTTAAAATTTATTTTATATAGTTTTTGACAGTGGATCTCGCCGTGTTTAATGGAATCAAAATAATTGTATGGCCACCATTGGGTAGCCCTACAATCGAATTGGTTATATAGCTCGTGTGGATATATTCGCTGGGATATAATTTGGGGGGGGGGGACACAGACCATTTAAAAATAAAATCTGAGATTGAAGGGCCTATTGCATTATAATACTATTGGCGAACCACCTATGATTAATAGAAATAAACAATTCTATAACGTCCTGTCTAATAATTTTGTTTTATTTAATGGTTTCTGTATCTACGATTCTCTCCCGTTCGTGAACTATATTTTTGTTTTATTTTCATCCGCGATTGTATACCCTAAATATTGTCTAGCACTCTTTGAGTATGAGAATTAAAAAAGTTATAGTGAATATTTTGGAGCACTTACTTCTTTTCAAACATCCGACGAATGTTCAATTTTTGCTTACACATCAGTTCAGCCAGGTACACACAACACAAATACCACTAGCCCTGCGACATCTTTGTGTGCACGTTTTAGTAACAAGCCAGCAGACAGAGGAAGATTGAAAATGTAAATTAATCCAAGAAATGAAGAACCAGGTTAAAGAAAGTAACATCTACATTTATTTGTGACTCTACCAATGATTTCCTTGCTCCGTGTATTGTTGCTGTTCAAGTTTCACATAAAGAGCCTTTTGTAACCAACAATGATAAGATTTTACTCTCCTTTTTGGTGCTGTTTTATTAATATTGGTAATATTTATCAAAGTTGACAGATGCATATCATAAGCTTTGACGTATGAAAGCAGGTCTTGAAAACTTTTCATCCGCCGGTTAAGGTTCTTAATATGAATATTGGACAGTAACTTTCTTCCTAAATATATTATCTACACAAACGTGGTAAGTTAAAATATGTATTATCTATGTTATAAGCAGTAATAGTAGTATTATAGCAGTATTACGTTCAAAACAAAGGTTACTGACGATTTTTTTAAGGACAGTGACTATAATGCTAGTTGTAGCCTAAGTACGAACAAAGTATAATATAAAAAATGACTGTATTACCTAGATAGAGAGGGTGTAACCTCACTACGAACAGAGTATATAGTATAACAAAGGACTGTATCACCTATATAGATAGAGAGGGTGTAACCTTACTACGAATAGAGTATATAGTATAGCAAATGACTGTATCACCTATATAGATAGAGTATGTAACCTCACTATGAACAGAGTATGTAGTATAACAAATGACTGTATCACCCATACAGATATAGAGGATGTAACCTCACTACGAACAGAGTATATAGTATAACAAATGACTGTATTACCTAGATAGAGAGGGTGTAACCTCACTACAA
Source organism: Timema monikensis (assembly GCA_902151445.1). Classification (NCBI taxonomy): domain Eukaryota; kingdom Metazoa; phylum Arthropoda; class Insecta; order Phasmatodea; family Timematidae; genus Timema; species Timema monikensis. The sequence continues at coordinate 21,317 of CABFVZ010002145.1, read as the reverse complement.
ACAGAGTATATAGTATAACAAAGGACTGTATCACCTATATAGATAGAGAGGGTGTAACCTTACTACGAATAGAGTATATAGTATAGCAAATGACTGTATCACCTATATAGATAGAGTATGTAACCTCACTATGAACAGAGTATATAGTATAACAAATGACTGTATCACCCATACAGATAGAGAGGGTGTAACCTTACTACGAACAGAGCATAGGCCAGCGCGGGAGATAACAGACTAGTTCTGGTCAAATATCGGAACCCACCACCACGGCTTGCGGACCTAGCAAACAACAGAACCCGGCCCCCTGCGCATGCATCAATAGGCACACCCGCTTGACAGCAAACAATTGAAGATCGGGCACCCCCATTTCTACCAATACCCCCTTCCCTCCCTTGCGCCCATTGCATACCCTGCTCTAATTACTGTTCGTTCGCTGCGCCCTCAGGGGTACCAACTGTTTGTTGAATCACATATTGCCCAATCACTCATTGGTTAAATTCGATAAATAAACATTGCTTCATTTTTTTTTTTTTTGAAGGTTTGTGTTTTTTAAACGGCAAGAAAAAAAATCCTTTTCTCTTTATCCTGAAAGTAAAAGAGTAATGAAAATAATAATAACAAAATATTTAACGACCATAGGGTTGATGAAGGTTTATTTTTACCAATGAATAAAACGGGTTTAAAAAAAAGGTTGTTTTCCTCTGACCATCCATCATAATGGTTGTTTCGTTTGTACCCGACGAGCTGTAAATGAACAGAATGTGGCTTTACCTGGATATGGACCATTTATTTCAAAGTTATTGAACAGATTTAGGCCAAACTTCATCATTTGCCAAGTCTGATCTTTTTGTTTTGGCATTAAAAATCATTCTTTGAACACAATAGTAGATACTTTAACATTTTGTCTTTTATAATTAGGAATTTTCAAATATATGATTTTCAGTAAGCTACCCAAACATATGTGTATCCCTCCAAGGAAAATGTTGACAACCATATGAAACAGATAAGATAAATTTTGAGTAAAATTGTTAAAGACATATTTTATTCAAATGGATAAATGTATTCTTGTTTATCATGTAAAGAAGACCCAGTAAAGAATCATTAAATATGTTATTAAGGATAATTTTACTGATGAAGGTTTTTAGAAAATTTTAAATCTTTTGAAAAGGCTTTACCGATTTTGTTCAAAATTGATTTCTGTAATCAATTTTGAACAAAATCGGTAAAGCCTTTTCAAAAGATTTAAAATTTTCTAAAATCCTTCATCAGTAAAATTATCCTTAAATTTATAGTTAAAATAAAAATTACGATTTGGCCTCTAGGTATTATCATAAATATCAAGTTTCGACCAAATTGTTTTGGCTGTAGCACTAGGTACAGACATACAGACAAAGGGCTAGTCAGATATACAAAGATACATACAGACTAAGGGCTAATGAGATATACAAAGAGACAAACATACAAAGAGACAGACATACAAAGAGACAAAGAGCTAGTCAGATATACAAAGATACATACAGACAAAGGGCTAGTCAGATATACAAAGATACATACAGACAAAGAGCTAGTCAGATATACAAAGATACATACAGACAAAGAGCTAGTCAGATATACAAAGATACATACAGACAAAGAGCTAGTCAGATATACAAAGATACATACAGACAAAG
>CABFVZ010002144.1:75718-138127 GCA_902151445.1 Timema monikensis | reverse complement strand
AATGAAGAGAACACAGTGCCGGTTTGCTATTGCCAGCAGCTGCCCCTGGAGACATAGCAACCAGTGCTACAGTAATGAAGAGAACACAACGCCTGTTTGCTATTGCCAGCAGCTGCCCCTGGCAACCGGAGGACATAATTAAAAGAAAATAATAAACCAGTTTCTAAATATGGAGACTTGTGTCATCGTGACGGGGTTCGAACCAATGTCAAGGATGTTATTTCCCTCGTTCTTTGGTTGGACAGAGAACGTGTTCCGTCCATGTTTCTACGCTTGGTGAGAACATGTTCTCGTCCAGCTTTGTCAATGGAACAGAGCTTACTTGCAGCGGGAGAGTCAACCTCGCGGTCTAAACGTCAAGCTCATACAATCTGGGTTTTACGGTTATGCAGAGGTCACGGCTCGAATCCTTGTCGGGCAGGATTTTTTCCTTAAAATATTTCTTAATCTCCTTCAGCACAACCGCGGTTTACATTTCCTATAAAGTATACCCTACTCATTCGTAACCCATTAACGTTATTAAATGATCAAAGGAGGGATGGGTGGTAGGATTCAGAACGGGTGGTACTGGGCGGGGGAGGGGAGTTTGTTAACTGTTGTAAAAAAAACTCAGTTTCACAGATATACCTCGAGTTGTTGAAATCTTGTTTATTGTCGTCGTAGAACAAGTGATAAATTAACGGTGAGGGGTGTGATTGTTGTGTCGCTACTGGCTGTAGCTCCGAGCGATAGGACAACTAGGTTCTTTTAGCACGCGTCTTACTACCAGTTCAAGTTATACTAATATGTAGGCCTACTAACTACGCGAATGGTTTTAAGGATTAGGAAGGTTAAATTTAGAGTAAGTGTACCTATATTTGCGAGAAAGGAGAGTGGAAAACCATTTTGGAAAGACCCCCCTCAGTTTACCAGATTAATATTTGAACCTCGATCTCCCCATCACCTGCAAGAGTGACACCTTAGACCATGCAGCCACCGAAGCGTGTGACGGGGAAGTTAGACTCACCTCGTGAAGCTGTGTGATGAACGCCGGGACGCCAGAGAGCACTACCTAGGAGACAGACCGACAGCACGACGCACCCACCACCCGCCAACTGACCCGCCGCTCCGACAGATGCTGGTAACACGGCGTTCCGCCAGGGGCGCTAGAGACGGGCCCGCGCGTGGTCAGCTCTGACACTCAACCCAATGGAGCTCTTCCCTTCTTAGTAGGAAGTATGGTCTATTGACTTATTAAAGGGGTTATTCTAAGTGACAGGACTAAACAATCTTCTAAGCGACAGGACTAAACAATCTTCTAAACGACAGGACTAAACAATCTTCTAAGCGAATGACTGAACAATCTTCTAAGCGACAGGACTAAACAATCTTCTAGGCGACAGGACTAAACAATCTTCTAAGTGACAGCACTAAACAATCTCCTAAGTGACAGCACTAAACAATCTCCTAAGCGACAGGACTAAACAATCTTCTAAACAACAAGACTAAACAATCTTCTAAGCGAATGACTAAACAATCTTCTAAACGACAGGACTAAACAATCTTCTAAGTGACAGGACTAAACAATCTTCTAAGCGAAAGGACTAAACAATCTTATAAGCGACAGGACTAAACAATCTTCTAAGCGACAGGACTAAACAATCTTCTAAACGACAGGACTAAACAATCTTCTAAGCGACAGGACTAAACAATCTTCTAAACGACAGGACTAAACAATCTTCTAAGTGACAGGACTAAACAATCTTCTAAGTGACAGGACTAAATAATCTTCTAAGTGACAGGACTAAACAATCTTCTAAGTGACAGGACTAAACAATCTTCTAAGTGACAGGACTAAACAATCTTCTAAGCGAAACGACTAAACAATCTTCTAAGTTACAGGACTAAACAATCTTCTAAGCGACAGGACTAAACAATCTTCTAAACGACAGAACTAAACAATCTTCTAAGCGACAGGACTAAACAATCTTCTAAACGACAGGACTAAACAATCTTCTAAGTGACAGGACTAAACAATCTTCTAAGCGAAAGGACTAAACAATCTTCTAAGTGACAGGACTAAACAATCTTCTAAGTGACAGGACTAAATAATCTTCTAAGTGACAGGACTAAACAATCTTCTAAGTGACAGGACTAAACAATCTTCTAAGTGACAGGACTAAACCATCTTCTAAGTGACAGGACTAAACAGTCTTCTAAGTGACAGGACTAAACAATCTTCTAAGTGACAGCACTAAACAATCTCCTAAGTGACAGGACTAAACAATCTTCTAAATGACAGGACTAAACAATCTTCTAAACGACAGGACTAAACAATCTTCCAAGTGACAGGACTAAACAATCTTCTAAGTGACAGGACTAAACAATCTCCTAAGTGACAGGACTAAACAATCTTCTAAGCGACAGGACTAAAGATATATATAGGTTGAGAGTAGACAACACATGCTACAATACATGCAATATAGGTTGAGAGTAGACAACACATACTACAATACATACAATATAGGTTGAGAGTATACAACACCTGCTACAATACATTCAATATAGGTTGAGAGTAGACAACACCTGCTACAATACATGCAATATAGGTTGAGAGTAGATAACACCTGCTACAATACATACAATATAGGTTGAGAGTAGACAACACCTGCTACAATACATGTAATATAGGTTGAGAGTAGATAACACATGCTACAATACATGCAATATAGGTTGAGAGTAGACAATACCTGCTACAATACATGTAATATAGGTGGAGAGTAGATAACACATGCTACAATACATGCAATATAGGTTGAGAGTAGTCAACACCTGCTACATTACATGCAATATAGGTTGAAAGTAGACAACACATACTACAATACATACAATATAGGTTGAGAGTAGACATCACTTGCTAAAATACATACAATATAGGTTGAGAGTAGACAGCACCTACTACAATACATACAATATAGGTTGAGAGTAGATAACACCTGCTACAATACATGCAATATAGGTCGAGAGTAGACAGCACCTACTACAATACATACAATATAGGTTGAGAGTAGACAACACACACTACAATATATACAATATAGGTTGAGAGTAGACATCACCTGCTACAATACAGGTTGAGAGTAGACATCACCTGCTACAATACATACAATATAGGTTGAGAGTAGAAAACACCTGCTACAATACATGCAATATAGGTTGAGAGTAGTCAATACCTGTTACTATACATACAATATAGGTTGAGAGTAGTCAACACCTGCTACAATACATGCAATATAGGGTGAGAGTAGTCAATACCTGTTACTATACATACAATATAGGTTGAGAGTAGTCAACACCTGCTACAATACATGCAATATAGGGTGAGAGTAGACAGCACCTACTACAATATATACAATATAGGTTGAGAGTAGACAACACCAGCTAAAATACATGCAATATAGGTTGAGAGTAGACAACACATACTACAATATATTCAATATAGGTTGAGAGTAGACATCACTTGCTACAATACATGCAATATAGGTTGAGAGTAGACAACACCTACTACAATACATACAATACAGGTTGAAAGTAGTCAACACATACTACAATACATACAATACAGGTTGAGAGTAGACAACACATACTACAATACATACAATATAGGTTGAGAGTAGACAACACCTACTATAATACATACAATATAGGTTGAGAGTAGTCAACACCTGCTACAATACATGCAATATAGGTTGAGAGTAGACAGCACCTACTACAATATATACAATATATGTTGAGAGTTAGACAGCACCTACTACAATACATACAATATAGGTTGAGAGTAGACAACACATACTACAATACATACAATATAGGTTGAGAGTAGACAGCACCTACTACAATACATACAATATAGGTTGAGAGTAGTCAACACATACTTCAATACATACGATATAGGTTGAGAGTAGATAACACACGCAAAGCAGTATCTTTATTTCGTATCTTCTTGGTGTACAGAAAAGAACAAATATCTCTGTTAAAATGTTGTTAACACACTTTTAAAGAAAGTAAAACACGTTCATTTGAAATAAAACTAAACTGTATGTAAGTTTTTCAAATGCCAATAAACATGTTCTTTTCTGCACCATGTTTATTTGTTGGTCCGTTAGATCTAGATCCTATGAACCAATCACTATGAAGGTACCATATTGTCCTTGTAATACTCCCCTTTAGGCGTGAGACCACATCTAGAGTCTGCTCACGATAGGTTTTTACCTGGATGACAGTCCTAAAATTATATGTTTAGGTTTTGAGTTGCTGACACCTATAAAAGATCACAGTTTTGTTATAGCTGTTAAGTTTTTTAATCACCTGTTCTATTTTACATTTAAAATAACGTACACTTAAGGTTTGATTTTTATTGAAGACCTGCCCATATATTGAAAGCTTATCTTAACGTGTGAGGGTTATATTACGCAATATCATGTCAATCTGTCTAGAGTGTTCAACAAGTGTGCTTAAAGTTGTTTAAAAGTTCCGCGAAAATGGAGAAATCAAAATTAACTAAAAAAGAATTGCTTTTAAAAGAAAAAGAAGAGGAACGAGTTTTTCTTATGAAATGTATCGAGGTAAGTACTCCCATTTTTACATACTACTTTGTGTACGAAAAAAATTCAACTTGTAGGGCCTACTGCATAGATATATTTTTTTTAAATTGGACTCCCATTCCATAGTTTGTTAAATAAATAAATTCAAATCACAGATACGAGGTATTTATGTTTATATAGAGATATTTACTCATATTTTATAATGTTGTTTCAGTTGTATCAATCATTACCTGTCTTGTGGAAAGTGAAGTCGGACGATTATATGGACAGGGACAAAAAAGCCCAAGCGTATGAAAGATTGCTTGAACTTTATCACGAAAGATACCCCAAGGTCATGAGGGAAGACCTGGCAAAATATTCAATTCCCTCCGAACTAACTTTAGGAAGGAGTTGAAGAAAATGAACGATTCTAAAAAAAATCAGGTGCTGGAGCAGAGGAGGTCTATAAATCGACATTGTGGTATTTTGACTCGATGAAGTTTCTCATAGACCAAGAAACACCAAGTGATGTTATCAAGTGAGGTGGGTTGAAATTGCATTAGAAAACATCAACTTTAAAAGTTTATTACGCAAATGTATACATAAACATTGATTTAGATTGAGATTCATCTATTTTGCTATCACTTTATGCTGCCAACAAACCGACCCTTTGTCATTAAAACATTCCCTGTAACTAATTTCTGATACATTTAGCCCGGTCTGTACTGTTTCTGCTTGTGTTACTACTACATAATGAATGTAGCGCAACACCCTCGTTTCTCCAGGCGCCAGATATTGTGACTCCTGTCTCTTGAAGCTCTATGTCCACGGATCCTCTTGGCATATAGTCATCCATTCGCATCTTCCGTATGTAGTTATGTAGATAACAGCATGTCAATACGATTCTTCTGACTCTTTTTGGGGAGAGGCTTATAGGTTTTTGAAAGATCCTGAATCTGGCTGCCATAATGCCAAACGCATTTTCAGAGATGCCTCGAGCTCTACTGCAACGATAGTCAAATATTCGTTGATCATCAGTGAGGTCTCTCCCCGGGTAGGGCTTCATTAAATTTTCAGTTATTGGGAAGGCATTATCACCAACAAAAACATACGGCAATTTTACGGGATGGTTGGGAAACTCTTCCATATCAGGAAGACCAAGGGTACCTTCAGCCAATTTTTTGCCAAACGTTGTGTAGCCCAATACACCACTGTCAGAAACACGGCCATTTATGCCACAATCAGCCATAATATATTCGTAAATGGCATTAACTAAAGCCATTATTACTACGCCAAATGTCCCTTTATAGTTGTAATAAAATGAACCCAACTTGGCAGGCTTAGTAATTGTAATGTGTTTGCTGTCTAAAGCGCCTGTGCAGCGCGGAAAGTTCCATCGCTTCTTGAAAGTCTTCTGCTAAAGCCTTCCATTCCTCAGGGCATCCAGGCATCTGAAACAACAAGAATCAAACGATATTGATATTTACACTATATGATAGTGATTTCATTTTCTTTCGTTGCTTTTTCAGGGTTCTGTTGTGGACTTTTCGGTTATTCATGACACTGAAAACGCTGTTAGTAGTATCCCACGGCCTACGAAGAAAAAGAGGCCTCAGCCAAAAGATCCAGCAGATGAGCTCATTAGATTGGCCTCTACTCGGCTTCAAGAACCTGTCTCAGCTGAGCTCCAGGTGGCTACCACTTGGGCTACAGAACTCATCAAGTTGGCTCCCCAGCAACAACTGTTTGCCAAAAGATTTATAAACAAAATAATATTTTAGGGGCAAATGGGTACACTTCACCGGGGCTCGGTAGTCATAAACGAACCAGCAAGAACTAGCACCCCTCTATCGCATGGTTCATATTCGAGTGCCTCTAATTACTCTCAAATGCAAAATTTGGCTTTTTCTGAGAGTGTAGACCAAAATCAGGGCTCGGTGGCTAATTTTTTCTTCATTTCAATAAGCCATTTAAATAATTATTTACTTAATATTGTATTTTTTTACCAAATTGTTTGTCTTTATTTCAAAAAGCCATTTAATAAATAAGTTACTTAATGTTAGTAACTAGTTTTATTGTTTTCTTACCTTAATATAATCTTTGAGACACACACAGAGCGCATCACAGGTTTCTTCAACTATTTCGCTTATAGTTGTTGTAGGAATGTACGATGAAAACTTCAATCATTATTAGCACCGCGTCTTACTACCCGTTCGGGTTGTACGCACTTACGCTAATGTGTAATGGTAGGGTGATTGTGAGATGAAATGAAGGACCTACAGTTTAACGTGGAATCCGAACCACGGTGGAGGCCTGGCATTCCCCACATTCACAAGGAAAACTTCAAGTCTTCGAAGCTGTTCCCTGTTGCTAGATATCGCAGAGTGACGGCTAACCTCTCATTCGGTGAAATGGATTTTCTCAACACTGTATGTTCCTTTTTTATTAATGGTGAAATCAGCGTCACTAACTCGTGAAACAATGCTTCATCCATTCGTAAAAAATTTCTATAGTCTTCCGGCTCTTTAGTGAGTTCTCGAATCAGGTCCTGATGTCCATGAGTGGAACGTCTTCTCAACCAATTCTTGGTCCACACTATTCGCTGTCTCTTTTTTTTACTCTTGTTCTTTAATGCTGTACACAAGGCAATTAATAAACTACTGATTCAGCATCATTGAAAAGGGACATGCCAAGCGCGTTTAAAGTACCGGTAGCTTCTCTATGTGGAGACATCCTCCTTCAAAGCAAGATTGTGACTAATAATATTGACCGATAAGTTATTATTGAGCCGTCTTAATGTGGGGAATGCCAGGCCTCCACCGTGGTTCGGATTCCACGTTAAACTGTAGGTCCTTCATTTCATCTCACATTCACCCTACCATTACACATTAGCGTAAGTGCGTACAACCCGAATGGGTAGTAAGACGCGGTGCTAATAATAATAATAATAATAATAATAATATTGAGCCATCTGAGGGGGTACCAAATTTTTAAATATAGTGAAGCAATAATATTGAAACAATATATTGATCGTGTAAGGGGGGCCTAATATAGTGTATACATCAATACCTTTTAATATATGAATCGTATTTACTTGGAAAAGAGAAATTACTTGACATTTATTTAATATATAATAAATTATTTTATGATTATGTAATCGTATTTCAAAGTATTTAACTGAATAACATTTTTATCCAATGCGTAGGTGCACCATTGTGAAGAACTTGTTTCTGTCACGTTCAATCACATGGCCTAAATTCATCGGTCACCATTTTGAAGCTATGGTAGTTATATCTTTTGTAAAGGTGCTGTAAATAATGATTTTTTTAAGTGGAATAAAACGATGAATAACTTAGTGCCGAGCCTCAAATAAATATATAAATAATATTGGTTTATATTTCTGTGGTTAAATATCGCATTCATACATTATCATATGTTTTCATTACAATTATCCAAAGTGACATGTCAGCGGTTAAGGTAGGGATGGATTATGGACTATTTCTAAAAACGTTTTGAACGGCTTCCAAGTCCTATAAAGTCGTGATAGTATTGGATAGTCCTCACACGTGATAGTATTGGATAGTCCTCATCACGTGATAGTATTGGACAGTCCTCACACGTGATAGTATTGGACAGTCCTCACACGTGATAGTATTGGACAGTCCTCACACGTGATAGCTGTTGAAGATTCAAGTAACGTGCTTTGTGCGGTTATTGGCAGATCTCTAATATCTGAGGAATTGTTACCCCTGGTCCTTCATCCACATCTGACCACAGACCGTGAGATATTATCCTGCAGGCTGTCATGAGCAGACAATGACTGCTGCTCTTGTCAGCCTGGTACAAGGTGTGTACTGAGCAGACAATGACTGCTGCTCTTATCAGCCTGATACAAGGTGTGTACTGAGCAGACAATGACTGCTGCTCTTGTCAGCCTGGTACAAGGTGCGTACTGAGCAGACAATGACTGCTGCTCTTGTCAGCCTGGTACAAGGTGCGTACTGAGCAGACAATGACTGCTGCTCTTGTCAGCCTGGTACAAGGTGCGTACTGAGCAGACAATGACTGCTGCTCTTGTCAGCCTGGTACAAGGTGCGTACTGAGCAGACAATGACTGCTGCTCTTATCAGCCTGGTACAAGTTATATTTTCAGTTGCTTATTCCTGAAACCGGCGTTAGCACCAGGTATCGTTTTTTTAACTTTCAAAACAAGTTTCACTAACATAACCTATAGAAATAAGAATGAAGAGGGTATCTTAGAATAAATGTGCCCACATTTGTGTGAAGAGTATGAGAAACCCCAATGGCAATCTAATGTTAAGAAATCACCCAGTCAGGATTCAAACATAGACTCCATTGTCATGGGTGAGTAAGTGTAACACCTTCTGTCTGAACATTGAGAGAACTCCTCAGCGCTCTCATCTTCAGTCCAGACCGTGGTTATGATAGTTCCCACACTCCAGCCAGTTCATGAACGCAGAAACTTGATAAACATTGTGAGCCACTTGTGTCTATTTTAAAGATGTGGATAACTGAAGGCCCAGATGTGTGGTAAATAAAAGTGAATATGGTATTGATACTCTTTTAGGCCCCTTTCCTTTATTTGAAAAGTCACGGATAAAGTATATTTTTCTGTAAAGAACTGAATACAAGTTTTCCTTTTAATACTTCACCCATGAATGACCAGCCAAATTTGAACGATTTTACTTTCAGTGCAAGATTCTGAATTCAAGTCATATCTTTATTATTAATGCCCCACTTTAGTTATTTATTTTACTGAGTTTCAATCTCATAAATCATTTTCAGAAGTAAAGTCAAATATATTAAGTTTTAAACTTATTTTTGTTTAACAACTGTTTTCGTGATGACTTGGCCACCTTTTAGGTCAAACAGTGTTAGGACAACCAATAAGAAGTAAGCCTTCACAACATCAGACTGCCAAGAGCTCTCTTATTGGTTGGTTTTAACACTAAAGACAAGGGGTCCATGAAGCAAGGGGTAGGTCATAATATATAAGGGGTCGGAGCAGCTTTTGCTCTACCAAGACTCTGGCCCCGTGTGTCTGGTTGGTTATCTAAGTAAAATGTGTGTAAAATTTTCAATTATAATAAATAGTGCACTCATGTTGAACTTAACTAGCTTGGAAACTTATAGTACCAATTTCCTACAAAACTCTAGTGGATAATCACAATTATCACCTGGCCGTGTTCTAACTGCGCAGCACAATAATCAGTAATCAGCACCCCGAGATAAGACGAATAGGCTCTACAACCGTTAGGCATAATCAGTTATGACATAATTGCCGCCCAATCCTGGGGAACAAAATCTTTATAATATCGACACACAAGTTACAAATCACTGTAACAACGAGAATGTCCATGTGAAGGAGACAATAATTTAATTAATTTAATTAGCTGAAAAATGACTCCTGGACACAAGAATCAAACCCAGGTTTGGTGAGCATTTGTGTGCTAGGCCAAGGATTTAGAGTTCAATTCTCATGTCTAGGTGTCATTTTTCAATTAATTTAATAAAACTATTGGATTTCATTAAATACAAAGTTAGTTTGATAAAAATCAACAAATAAAATAAGTACTTTTGGTTAAAAAAATTGTCGCAAAGCAATTTTATTTAAGTATTATGGTGCAACAAATATAGATATTACTACTTGAATGTGTACATATGAAACAAACCAAAGATAGAAAATGTATCAGTAAAATTGCTTAGACAATTTTTTTCTTCTTACTATGCTCCTTTAAATACTTGCATTTGGCACTATAAGGTTATTTATAACCAACCCAAGAAAATATTTTACTAATGTTCTTTGGCTGTAGGAAATAAATTTACTAGACTGAGGGAAGTTTTTTTTAATGAATGATGTTGGCATCAATTTAAATTTCAATCAATAAATAGTTCACATTTAAAAAGTCAAGTATTGTAGTTAGTCAATTTGATGAGGATATTATAGTTTTGTTTTATTTCTAGAATGTATTATTCATCCAAAACTGCTACAATGAACTTTAAATATATTTTGAGATCCATTTTAATTTCCTTAGTAAACGTTTATTAAAACATGTCAAGAAATGTTGGTGTTTCTAGCTATTGTAGGAATTGTTTGCTGAGAAGCTAAAATTGTTGGTAAACCAAATTTGTTCTTGTAACTAGCATAAACAATTTTAAAGGCTGAGGCAAATGAACAAACTAATATTACTGCTAGTATATCAATACCTGCATCAGTGGATAGGGAAATATTCTATAGCAATAATAATCAGACACTCTTCAGTGGTCGAATGTTCTAAGACAGCTGTGGCCAAACTTTCAATCACGAGCTACCGGTAGCTCGCGGTGCCATTTTCAGTAACTTGTGCAAGAAATATATGTTATGCTTTCCAAAGTTCATAACCTCTTGTTGAAAAGTGTTGGCTCAAGTTTAGGATATGTATGGCCTCTCGTCTCTAAAGTAAAGTACGTACCCTGATCTGGTTTGTGTCACACTTCCAAAAATATAAAATAAAATATTGATAGCTTCATTCGAATGGGAGAGATAAGTTACTTACCAAACATTAAAAAAACTGTGAATGAAAGGGAATGCCATTATTCTCCATTATTTACAAACAAGATTTTTTTTTATATATTTGAATATTATTTTGTTTGATTGTTTTTTTAGCACCAGGTTTTACTACCTGATAGGTTCTACACACACACATAATCATACTAATTAAGCTGATGAGTTAGGGTCAAGGAAAGTTCAATATAAAGAAACTGTACCTACATTTGTGTAGTGGGGGAGTAAAAAACCACTTTGGTAAACCACCCTCAGTACACCTGAACAGAATTCGAACCTCCAATTGTAGCATTAGCCACAAGCCAACCATAACCAAGTCAATAACAAGAGACACCCTATTGTACCGACACCGTCTGCTGCTGGCTCAACTACACACATGCCCGAACAAGATGACTAACCACGGAATACTGAGACCGCGCCTATTCAACTCTCAGAAACAACTTCCCGAACCAAAGATCTTCGGCTGGAAAGAAGAAACTCTTCGCCAGTGCCAAGTTTTTATTCTACTCCAGTCTAGAAGCGTATAGAATCCCCCCCTCCTTGTTTATGTTCTCTGGTCCCCCCCCCCTCATCATCCCATTGTTCCGTGTTTTGTATTTTACCGTATAAAAGAGTGATCGTGTGAGGGAAGTGCCACTCTCAGACTGGCTTTGGTAATCACTTGAGCAAGCGAAGGCTTCGAAAATTAATAATGTAAGCCAAATTCTTTCTCGGCTGAATCTTTTGTTTCAAAATTATTTTTCGGCTTAACAGACTTGTGTTATTGGACTCTTAACTAGAAAACAAATATCTCATAATATGGCTAATAACAATACCTTTTTTGGACTTAAAAGTTTATCTTAATTATAATGATCTTTAATGTTATTGGATCCTGGTTAGAGAGTAGTGCTATTAATGCTTTACCTCCAATGTTTGTTATGAACTTAATGTTTCAGGCGCCATCAGCGCTAGTAAGAGATCAGCAATAGACGCCATAATAACTTCGTTTATGGTTAGTAATTTCTTAAGTGTTGGCAATTTAAATGTGGATTGCTCTAGCTTATAACCAATGTAAGAAATCTGATAATTTTAGAACTAAGCATATTTCCCCTTTTGACGAGACGGAGAAATGAAAGGATACTGATATAAATAATTTTTTTTTGTAAAGAACATGAGTATTTTGCAGAGATTAAACTTATGTGTCCTATATTGTTCTTTTCTGCCTAACTGATAATTTTGTTAACATAATTAGTGATGGTGGTCACTTATACATTTAAGGCGCTCTTCAAATGAGGCCATGGTATTGAGATTACAAAATATTGTATACCTTTTTCCTTTCTTGGGATTTTTACATATTATTTAAATGTTTTTCATATTTTTTGAATATCTAATAAACAACCCATGTTGTAAAATTTTCCTACTTACTATTTCTACTTATTCTTCCTTAGGTATAACGCTAGCTAAATTGTTGTCTGGTAATCGAATTAGAGGTATAGTTATATTCTTGTTTATTGTTATATATTGTTGAGGTTGACCGTGGGGACGGGTTCCGCAATTGTTCCTAATTGCGTGTGCTGGGTATTATTTATTTTTTTGCCCAGATTTTTTCAAAATTCATCACTCACTAAGAACACTCTTTATTTTTTGTTGACTTATTATTTTTTTATTTGAACCCGATTAGTTAGGTTCTAGGGTTAGAAATAGGGTTCACATCTCCCTGGCAGCGACAGTCTATCCTAACATAAGAGTGACACCTTAGACCATTCGGCCACTGAACAAGGTTTGAAAATTAATAATCCTGGTATTTTCTAGCACTAAACAGTTCATTTTAGTAAGAAATGTACTAGCAAGTTTAGGTTATTTCCACAACAATTACAAATCCAAGCCAGCCCTTGAGTGAACAAAGGTGTGATGGTAAAGCCACTGTAGAAGTTACAATAATATCAAATCCGCAATATGGCCGATTTTTAATATGGGCAGCTCGCCAAACAAATTGACATTTTTGGGCTAGAATTTCTGTCGGGTGTACTGAGGGCGGTTTTACCTAAAGTTTCCCACTATAGCTCCACACAAATACGGGTATCCTTCCTATAACAGTATCATCCCCAACACATTTAGCGGAATTTAGTTCACACGAATAAATAGCCCAAACCAGAAGAACAAAATAATAAATAATAATAATAATAATAATAATAATAATAAGGCTTAACCCAAACCGTAACTTTACTAATATTCTCAGTTAGTTAAATGTCCAGCAATACTTTAGTATGTAGGAGTAATGAAAATGTATTTCGAGGGAAGATCAAGAACTAATAATATTAAAATTAAAACATTAAATAAAATAATATCTTTTTGATTTCTTGCCTTCACTTTAAACATATGGAATCATAAGTACAAAGAGGTCCATCACATGTGCCTTCACACATATATATAAAATAAAAAATTGATCTCAACGAACACTCATTCGGCCACACTTCAAACGGAGAACGGGTTGGCGAAGGCGTGGAGCAGGATAATAGTATTGTTGTACGTTGTCTTGTCTGAAACAAGAACAAAAACAACGCATTTAACATCATTTCATTAAGTAATGGAGAGCAAGGAAAATTCGAGGGATGGTCATCAAGAAATTTTGAAAAATTCAATAAGAAAAATAAAGAAAAAGACAGCTCAGATAGTATTTCTAATGTTTAATGTGGCCCATATGAGTTGTACACGCCTGCTGTAGAGCATATTTTGAACATTATCCGGGGCCTTGCATCATTTTGGTCCAAGAGCGCAAATTGTCATCAAGTTTTTCCTGCAAAATCATGTCGGGACTACAAGGAATAAAATTAATAATATGAGCTGTGCATTCAAAGTAATTGAATAAGCCTATTGGCCTATACAAAACAGTATTTGAGAGCCATGTCACACTGCCTGAAATTAACTCTACGTCATCACTTCCACCCTAACGCTGACAGCGAGATCATACGTCATCACTTCCACCCTAGCACTGAAAGCGAGATCATACGTCATCACTTCCACCCTAGCACTGACAGCGAGATCATACGTCATCACTTCCACCCTAACGCTGACAGCGAGATCATACGTTATCACTTCCACCCTAGCACTGACAGCGAGATCATACGTCATCACTTCCACCCTAGCGCTGACAGCGAGATCATACGTCATCACTTCCACCCTAGCGCTGACAGCGAGATCAGTACTTTCATTCAGAGCCAGAGAAGAAACGCCTCATAGACACTTACCAAACGAGTTCTGAAACTCTGGCGGGAAGACCAGGTAGTGATCGCACACTATGATATTCTTGGCATGAGCCTTCCCTCGTACCTCGATCAGCCCAAACAGGGGCTCGTCCAGGGGCTGAGTCAAGTTCACTATTACTCTCTGATCATCTACTGCGGAGATCTCCAGCGACATGCCATTTGGGTTCACCTGGAAATAGATACAG
The DNA here is from genome assembly GCA_902151445.1 of Timema monikensis. NCBI lineage: Eukaryota > Metazoa > Arthropoda > Insecta > Phasmatodea > Timematidae > Timema > Timema monikensis. Next base: position 123,570 of record CABFVZ010002144.1, on the reverse strand, counting down.
GGACCTACAGATAGATATAGGACCTTGCGCCAGGTTTGTTTGGTCACTGGTTCAAATACTAAACAGGTAATGTAGCTAGAGTGCCGGTAATGGTTAACAACATTTTAAAACTTTATGTCGAAACTCGTTGAAAATAAAAAGTGAACTTCAGCGTTTGCTTTAAATATAAGTAACCCAACGCACCAATGCAGTGTTAGGTTTAATACCTGGATAAGAGTCGGACACCACAGCGACAGCGTGTGCTCTTACAAATAATGTAAGGTGATTCAAATTAAAATGCTCTAACAAACAACAATATTTAGAAATGCATTGTCTATGAAATTTGAGTCAGCCTACCTTAATGACTTCTCCAATTATACTGATTGGTTTGCCAATAAATTGGGCAAGATGACGACCATTTACCCGCATTCTTGGCTCGGAGACAATTTCTGAGTTGTCCATACTCCCCATTAGTTATTATTTATTTCACAATACAACTAAGAACAGCTGTAATAGAATCGAAGAGAAATTCAATGATCAATGTTGATTGATTTCTACGGGCGGGAATAATATAACATAACCAGCTTGATAATTATTGTTACCAACACTACAGTCGAAAATATACTGTTTATGTTGTATACTGTTGTTTACTCATCATAAAGACGCTGTAAGCATGTGGCTAGTACAATATGGCACGACTCCATGTTGTTTCTTACTGTTATTTTCATCATCTCTATAATATAACTGGATTGGATGGACATCTGCGGCTGAAATTTTCGAGCTATCTTCTGGATACCATTGTGTAAGAGAGAGAAATCTTCGGGTATCTCTTTCTCTCTTACACATGTATAAGACACTGTAATATTTTGACATTGTCCGCTAATTTGATTGAATATATGAAATACATTAATGTGTTATTAGTTAAATGAAATAAATGTGTTAATAACAGGTTTGAAGAGTATGACAAAGTTAGAACCTTGGGCCTTATTTCTTTCGTTTGAACCTAAGACTTCTACACAAAGCCTATCATTCATACAAATGTAATAAAGTTTTAGCTACCTTGTTTCATTATAGTTATTTAACTTTCAATATATGATTTCTGAAACCAATATATAAGCTAAGAGCCAACTTTAGATAAATTGTATTATGATACGTCCTACAAGCCTTTAACCTTAATTATCGCTTGAACGTAAGACAACTGCATTCAAACAAATGTAATCAAATTTTAAGATAGGTACCTTATTTCCTTACAGTTTTCAAACTTTAAATATAATTTGGTTTCTGAATCCAATATACAAGCTGACAGCCAACGTTTAATATAACGTACTGTAGTATTGATAAAAAAGTTGGAAAAGTTTCAGGATAAACGTGTGAGAGTGAAATAGGTATGAAAGATTCCTGGGCGAAAAATTAACCTTACAAGAGCATGAATCTAATGTCGAAATAAATAATAATGATATTTAAAGTGCTTAGAACAGAATAAAAGAAGCGGTATTTGAATGTACAAAAGATATGTGTGGATTGGCGGTGGTGGTAAACTTTAAAAGAGATGCATGGTGGAATGACCAGGTGAAAGAAACTGAGAGAAATGAAAAAAGCATACAAACGAATGATTACTGTGAATAGTAAACAGAAGTTGTGGGACATATACAAAGAGAAAAGGATTAATGAAAAGAGAGTACTAAAGGAGAGTAAAGAGCAAATAAGATTAAAAGGAGAAAGAATGCAGAGTGATTTTGAAGAAATTAAGCTGTTCTGGATTGGGCAAAGATAACGAAATAAGAAGTGTAAAGAAAGACCTAAGTATGGCATTCAAAATGAACATGCTGAGACGTTCTCAGATGAAAACTGTAAAGAGAGCAATGGAGGTAGTATTTTGAGCGATTGTATGGCGAAAATATGTATAAAGTAAGAGAAAATTGGGAAAATGTTATGTGTAAAAGAATGAACGAGGCTGATGTATTTAAAGCTTTGAAAGTGTTAAAGAATGGAAAAGCTGCAGGCGTTGATAGAATCACAAGCAATATGCTTAAGTGTGGCGGCACAGCACTACTTGCCAGATTGTGTGAGTTGTTCAATGTGCTGGGATTTCAAACGATCCTAATCAGTGATGACTGGTAGAATGCTGTCATTGTCCCTATTAACAAAGGCATTAGCTTTCTTCAGTCTATTAACTTGTGGTTTGGAACAAAATTTTACACAAAAATTGCTGTATGTAGACTAACTTTATATTATTTTTGTCTCTCCAAATATACAAGTATGTCACTAATTATGTAAAAAAAAACTCCATTTAAAGAGTATAATTAAAGCCATTTTTCAATAAATCAGTTGTGTGTAAACTTACCTTTATTTTAGAGCTAAAATTTAAATTGATAGTTTACCTCAAGTAATGAACATATAACTGTCATGTTTGAACACCCTTTGTTAAATCATGTCAACTGTAACTCGCAGATAGAGATAGGCAGAGAGACAGATGGAATTGTAACACCTCCTTTTTTGAGTTTCGGAGGGGAACATAAAGTATAAAGATCCATCATAATCTTGAGGTCAAAATGATTCACCAATAAAATACTTTCTCTGTTTGAGAAAGTATAAAACAAAACTAGTCTTCAATAGTTGTGTATTTCAAATATTTTTTTATGAACTATAAAAAGCTAGTGCTCTGCTCATGGGCAATACCCCCAAGAACCACTTATTTGGTATTGTTGCCTATAAACACCGAACAATTAAATTTTTTTTTCTCTCTGCCCCCAGCCATTAACAATAACAATATATTTCTAACAAGTTTATTTCACTTGACATGGATACAATATTTAAAATTTCACAAAAATGTTTATGCAATTAAGAATAAAATACGAACCAAAAACTAATATATATACATATATATTTTTATACACATAGATATACACACCACACAGACAGAATAAAGTTTTTCTGCTTATATGTAATCCACTCTCACAATCACACTGTTTAAACAATCCGTGATGGCTATGATCTTTGGTAATAGTAAAACATTTCCAAGGAATAAAATTCCCAAATTCAATTGTACAAACAGCCAATGACAATCATGAAGACAAAGTTGCAATGGACCGACCTTGTTGACAAAATTGTTCTGTACACAGAAGAGATACAAGTTTTTTTTAGTGCAAACAACGAAAACATTATGTGATGTCACTCGCATGTGGCATACAGGTTAAAAACTTTGTGTAGGACACACTTGGGATTATCACAAACAAATGACAGTAGATAATATTCTCAAAAAAAATCTCAGATTATTTCCCATCCTGATAGTGCTAGGTTGTTACAACTTAAGGTCTCGACATTCCAAGCGAGATTAGGGTCTGCCAACCTGCAAGATCAAACCTCACGTCCAAAAATAAAAATGGCCCACATCAGTGGTCACATGGGCTAAGGCATTAACTCTCATGTTGGACTGGACTACCAGTGACGAGGGGAGCAAGTTTCAGACCTCGGTCAGGTATAGAGTTTTTTCCCTCCCTAAATGGCTTCCCAATATCCATACAAATGCTGTTACATTTATTCTAGATTCAAACTTATCTTTTTTTATCACTTTGTCTCATTATATGTTCAGTTTATACTCACATATGATAATTACTACTACAGGGTAGGGATGAGAAAGAAGCCGTTTTGAGGTAATCAACCCATATTTGCATGGAAGGAGAGTGGGAAACCACCCTCAGCAAGCCGGTCTAAGATGAGAGTGATGTCTTATATTGTTTGACCAATGAGGCGTGTCCCAACTCATCCCTGATCCAGTAGTTAAATATGTGAACAGCCCAAACGAGTATTGAACTTTGGTGCACACATACACATACACAAAAAAGTATCAACAATAAGTATTACTGTTGTCTTTGCAACAGTTTACAACCAATCGATAATACACCAGGCCTGTAACCTGATAAAGTTAACAGAAGTAGGTGTGTAAGTGGGAAGGGATCATATTTGTGAGGGGATTCCCAAGTGACTCCTCACTGGCTTTGTAAAGGTATAGTAAGAGTCCGACATGTTAACCAAAAGGTAGTGTAGAAATTCTACTTTTAGTGGTGGAATGCACCTACACCTGGGGGTGGGGGGGCAGAGGTATCCATACTAACGCAGGCACCTTTCTTCTAATTACCCTACTCATATCTAGCACTTAGATTAAGCAGCTCTACAAACCTTGTAACAAAGAATAAAATAAGTGGAATGCATACTATGAGTTGTATTATTTCTGATATAATTTCCCCCACTTAACAAAATAATATTTAAACACAAAACAAACAAACATTTCCGTTGGTAATCCCATGTGCTGTTAAAATAATTTCACAGTCAGTTTAAATCATGATTTTAAAATGGATTTGTGAAGTTGTTTTTACTATTTATTATTGGGTGCACATTCATTGCCTGCTATCAAGACAACCTTCCAATAGACACACATATTAAATAGAGTCACCACACAACTGGTAGGTCCAATCAAGAGATATGAACCAATGTAATATCATCATCATCATCATGATTGGTTCATTTAGTAAAATGCTCCACATTACTTTCTTTCTTTCCTTCCGCCATCTTTTTCCTCTCACTTGCACATTTGTTATTACGCGCTCCTTCAATCTTTTACACTATCTCCTTTACGATCTTTTTCCTGCATACTTAATCTCCACTATTCCCCTTAGAGTCCTTTCCATTTCCATCCTCATCACATGCCCATACCCTCTCAGTCTTGCTTCCTCTACTATCTCATGTACTCCAACATCCTCACTACATGCCCATACCCTCTCAGCCTTGCTTCCTCTACTATCTCATATACTCCAACATCCTCATTACATGACCGTACCATCTCAGCCTTGCTTCCTCTACTATCTCATGTACTCCAACATCCTCACTACATGCCCATACCATCTCAGCCTTGCTTCCTCTACTATCTCATGTACTCCAACATCCTCATTACATGTCCATACCATCTCAGCCTTGCTTCCTCTACTATCTCATGTACTCCAACATCCTCATCACACGATCATACCATCTCAGTCTTGCTTCCTCCACTATCTCATGTACTCCAACATCCTCACTACATGCCCATACCCTCTCAGTCTTGCTTCCTCTACTATCTCATATACTCCAACATCCTCATTACATGCCCATACCATCTCAGCCTTGCTTCCTCCACTATCTCATGTACTCCAACATCCTCATTACATGACCACACCATCTCATCCTTGCTTCCTATACTATCTCATGTACTCCAACATCCTCATTACATGCCCATACCATCTCAGTCGTGCTTCCTCCACTATCTCATGTACTCCAACATCCTCACTACATGCCCATACCATCTCAGCCTTGCTTCCTCCACTATCTCATGTACTCCAACATCCTCATTAGATGAACATACCATCTCAGCCTTGCTTCCTCTACTATCTCATATACTCCAACATCCTCATTACATGTCCATACCATCTCAGCCTTACTTCCTCTACTATCTCATGTACTCCAACATCCTCATTACATGTCCATACCATCTCAGTCGTGCTTCCTCTACTATCTCATGTACTCTCAATATAGTACTGGTAGTAAATATTTAGTAATGCTTCAAACAAATCAAAATTGAATAAAATATTTTACAACAGAATTACCACCAAACACGACGGTATGCCATAAACACTTGAAAAACGCCATATAATTTATTTTGGACACTGTTATACCTTTACTATTATGTTACAGTTTCAAATAAGATTGGATAGTTAAAAAATATGATTGCACTGAAAACAAAATCTATGTGATCGCTTCTCATCGTCAACTGATATCAGCTTATTGCACTTATTGGAATGATTGATGCTGCAACAGGGCTCCAAATGGGACATCAGAATCAGAATCGATGTTACAGTGAATGGATTTACTATATACTGTCATTTTATCCCAAAATAAATCTATTGAAGCTTGTAGTGAGCTTTAATATGATTTGGACCACTTCATACTAAAGGTGTAATTTAATAAAAGACAAGTCAATGCTTGTCTTATCTTGTGAGCTTTTTATTTTTGCTTATGCACTAATGACACCATTTTATTAAGGGTGAGGAAGGTTGAATTCTAGAGGAAGTGCACCCACATTAATATGTATCTCCCAGTCTATTGTGAGCGGTGCCTGGGATCTTTTGACTGCTGAAGCAGGTTTTTGAGCTATAGATAGTTGAAAGGAGCAGCAGAGAAGATAAAGTGAGACGAGGACAGCATGGAGAGGTTTCTATAGGTGTGTAAGAGACCAGCTAGGGAGAGTTGTTCTACAGGTGTGTAAGAGACCTGCTGTGGAGAGTTGTTCTACAGGTGTGTAAGAGACCTGCTATGGAGAGTTGTTCTAGAGGTGTGTAAGAGACCTGCTATGGAGAAGAGAAGTGCTGTATAGAGCATATTTCTTACCCACAGTAACAAATACAGCAGGAACTTGAACTTTGGATAGAAGAGAAACAAAGAAATTGGAGGCCATGGGAATGAAGTGTTTGAGGAGCAGGCTAGCTGTCACCAGAAGAGGTATGATCAGGAATGAAGATGTAAGGTCTAGAGGTGGGGTACATGAGATAGTAGAGGAAGCTAGGATGAGATGGTATGGACACGTAATGAGGATGGAAGGAGAGAGGATTCCAAGAAGATTAATGGATATTAAGTATGTAGGTACTAAACAGACATGGTCACACTCTGGAAACAGTTCATGATGATGATGGGATATTGGTCGACTGTCCTCTATAGTCTATAGCATGATTGCAAGGGAGGACAAGCATGTTTCTGTTAAACAAACTGGTTTATAGTTGTGTAAATACGACAACAGTCCTGTACACTGTCATCGTGTAGTATTAACTAAAACATTAATACACAGTCAAATCGAGTAAAACTTCCTATTTTATTTGCAATCATTCCGTTTGGAGCCCTGCTTGACAGCAGACAACGAATCCTGCTAGGCCAAATTTTTCCTGGTCATATTGGCCGGTGGTAGATCTGCGGTTCGCTCCCCTCCATGAACCTTGGAATGCCTAACCAGGTGACAACGCTGGGCAAAGAACTTCCCACATAGGTCGCAAGTGTGCACGTTTTCCCCCGTGTGGAGCCGGGAATGCTTGACAAAGTAGCCCTTGTCCGCGAATGACTTGCCACAATATGAGCAAGTCCAAGGCCGCTCCCCGCTGTGGATCCTCTCGTGCTTCAGCAAGGACCCCTTCTGGGCAAAGGCCTTCTCGCAGACCCCGCAGACAAAGGGACGTTCTCCTGTATGTATCCGCATGTGGTTGACAAGTGTACCTCTATCCGCAAAAGATCGTTGGCAAATGTCACATGCGTAGGGCTTTTCACCAGTGTGAACCCGCAAGTGCCCGTCGAGGTGACCCTTCTCAGAGAAGCACCGGCCGCAGAAGTGGCACACGTGAGGCTTGGCCCCCGTGTGCACTTTGGAGTGTCTCGAAAGATGCGAGCGATCCAAGAACGTCTTCCCGCACGCCTCACAGGCGTGGGGGCGCTCGCCAGTGTGCCGGCGCGAATGGACCACCAGGTCACTTTTACGGCCAAACTTCTTGTCGCAAGTGCTGCATCCCCAGGGTCGGTCCCCCGCATGGGTTCGCAAGTGACCAGTCAGGTGCTGCTTCTGGCTGAAGCAACGGTTGCATATGGGGCAGGTGTAGGGGCGTAGCCCTGCATGCAGCTTGGTGTGCTTCACCGCCGTCGAGCGGTCCGAGAAGGATTTACTGCACACAGGACAAGAGAAGGGACGCTCCCCCGTGTGTGTGCGGCTGTGACGAGCAAGGAATTCTCGTTGAGCAAACGCCTTCCCACAGATCTGTAGCAATATATATTTTGTTTGACATCACAGAAACTCGAGGACAATCGCACATCACAGGTCAAGAACAATCTGTATCAGCAGTCAAAATAGTAATCAAGCAAATACAATCGGCCTCAATTTGGGAAATTATTTGCACCCCGCCTCACTACCCGCTCGGGTTGTATGCATACAGAGTAATTACACAATGTTTTAGGGATGAGAATGGTTGAATTAAGAGGAAATGTAGCTGCATTTTTCTAGAGGGACAGTGGAAAATCATTTAAGGAGTGCCCTCAATACATCTGACAGGGATATGAACCCTGATCACCTTGCCATAGGCAGTCCAGTCTATTGCGAGAGTGATGCCTTAGACTGTTCGAACACCAAATTGGATTTTTGCACCATTTGCTGCCTTGATTTGAAAAACGTGTAATATCTCCTTATAAATTAACTTTGCATCAGAGATAATTTGGTTGGTAAGCCAGTCACTAAGTTTAGGCACCATTTTGGTGACAAAACATTTTAAAATATAAAAGTGTGTCTCTCACCTGACAAAGATGTGGACGTTCACCTGTGTGGCTGCGAAGGTGCTTCACAAGACCTGCCCGCTCAGTGAACGCACTACCACAGACTGTGCACACATGACTCTTGTCCCCAGTGTGACTACGGATGTGCCGGAGCAGGTGCGACTTCTCCACAAATGTCTTCTGACAGTGGACACAACCGTACGGGCGTTCTCCCGTGTGACGTCGGACATGTATCGCCAAGTCTCCCTTGCGTGCAAAGCTCTTGGTGCAGATCTCACACTTGTGAGGTTTAATACCCGAGTGGAGTTTAATGTGAGAGTTGAGATGGTTCTTGTTGGAGAATATCTTGCTACAGATAGGGCACGCAGAGTCTGCATCGTCGGAGAACGTTGTCAACTTGTACTTCTCCAGTTCTTTCTGGAATATCATGTTGAGTTGGGTCATGGCAGTTTTGGTCTTGTTCTCCAGGATGCTGCATTTCTTTGTCCTTCTCTTGACATCGATCGTGTCGACATATTTCACAATGGGGAGCTCTCGTTTGGGGTTGGTTTTGGACCTGGTCCTGATGGTACATTTATCAAGAGTTAATTTGGTGTGTTCTTTTGAAGCTGAATTTTCTGTTAATCTGAAACATAAAAAACACAAACTAAAGGTAAGCATTTTTCACCGATGAAGGATTCCTTTGGTTACATGAGAGTCTGTATAGCATTTTCAGGGCAGTGAGGCCGAGCTGAGGAGCTGGTATTATAGTCCTGCGTTGCATACCCAAAAATATGAAACAAACTTTTAGCTTGAAAAATGTTATTTGTTAATTTTACAACAATATTGTGTGTTAAGTAATTCTTTTTCCAAGTGATCTTATTTGTCAGTCTTACAAATTGATAGAAATTCCACTTGTAAATTGCAAGCATAGCTAGGAAGGTAGCCTACTAATGACCTTGCAAAATGTTTATGGGGGTTACAAACATCCCCCTACCCCCTTTTTCTACTCCTAAAGGTCTAAACACCGGCCAATGAACTGTGGTTTTTACAACTTAGGGACTGTAATACTGCAAGCAGCAAGCTACAGTAGACCCATGGCTTCTTTGGTGCTGACTGACAGGTATGAAATGTTATTATTATTTAGCACCATGTCTTACTACCCGTTCAGGTTATATGCTTAAGTACTAATTACGCTAATGGATTAGGAATTGGGAAGGTTGAATTAAAGGAAGTGAACCTGGATTTGCGTGGAGGGAGAGTGGAAAACCATTTAGGAAAAATCACCCCAAGTTCACCCGACCGAGATTCGAACCTTGATCTCCCCGTCCTCAGCAGTCGAGCTCAACACGACTAGCGGGTTAGCCAACTACGCCACCGAGGCGGGTGTATGAAATGTTACCAGACCAAATTATGTATCCCTACGCCGAACCATATGATCTGCAAAAATGTGTATTTAGCAGCTGTCACTTCTGACAGTCAACATTTAGGTATTTACCTAAATGTTGACTGTCAGAAGTCCGCTTAGAGCTGTCAGTCAGTACCAAAGAAGCCATGGGGCTACTGTGTGTATGTGTGTATATATATGACCGATTTCTTTTAAGGCTATAGGTGACCTGGTGGTCTAGGGGTAAGGTGTCAGACTTCTATGCTGGCGGCCGGGGTTCAATCCTCGGTCCCGGCAAAGATTTATCTGATTACCAAACCCTTCCTTCACCTCTGACAAGACATCTTGTGAATGTGGGGAATGCCAGGTCTCCACCGTGGTTCGGATTCCACGTTAAACTGTAGGTCCTTCATTTCATCTCATAACCACCCTACCATTACACATTAGCGTAAGTGCGTATAACCCGAACGGGTAGTAAGACGCAGTGCTAATAATAATAATAATAATAATAATAATAATAATTTTAAGGCTATAATTTTTTTTCGCCATATGTTATTGACTGTTAAATGAATGTGAATTTTATAGCGGTGTTGATTAATTAAATAATCCCACGAAAGAGGATTGCGATCACACCATTTTTATAAGCTTTAGTATATTAGTTTACTTTCAGCAAAAGATAGATGTTCACGCATGGGTTAGCAATATACCAATATCGTAGCGATAGAGCATTAATGGGAGAAAGTAAGGCTCACCCCCTTTGTTAGACCAAAAATATATTGGTCGAGGTTCATGCATCTAAATAAAAATAAAAATGTTGTTAATAGAATGTTTGATATAGCCTAAGCACAGTTGGGGACAAAAAAGTTTTTTTAAAAGGCAGAATAAGTGTAAAATACTCGTGTGTGAAATATTTGTTGCTTGCACTGATAATGTGCACTGTCGCCAAATTTTACATCTAAATTTTTTATCAACTGACTTTATTGAAATATATGTATTTATGTACATTTTCAATCAAATTATATTAGTTTATTTAATAAATCCAGGACCAAAATATTAACTTGGAAAAGATTGGTAATCTTAATCTAAATAGCAGTGGTGGCTCGTGACTTTTTTCTTGGGAGGGCTCACAATTGAAATAAAAAGATGATAAAAATAACAATTTAACAGTTATTTATATTTTATAATGGAGGACCAACCTTGTTTCCTTGATATTTGAAAATAGGTCTATAACTTTCTTTTCTAAATCAGAAATTAGGTAAAGTAATACATTTATAAATAAAGAAAAGCAACGGGCAGAAATAGAAATTCATCCATCTTGTAAGTTAATGAGTTCCTTTCAAGTTTATAGGACATTAAAGTGGAGGGGGCGCTTGAATCAAGGTTTGTCCAGACTAAAAATATGCTCGAGGCAGCCCTGAATGTAAATTAGATTGAGAATAGCTTTGTTTGGAGTGTGATGATGTATAGTGCAAACACATGGACATTAAGGAAAGATGATGACCAGAAGCTGTATTCAAACAAGGACAAGAAAAGACCAGGCTCGAGACACTTGGAGGACCTACCAGCTTTATCGAGAGACTTGGAGGACCTACCAGCTCTATCAAGAGACACTTGGAGGACCTACCAGCTCTATCGAGAGACTTGGAGGACCTACCAGCTCTATCGAGAGACTAGGAGGACCTACCAGCTCTATCGAGAGACTTGGAGGACCTACCAGCTCTATCAAGAGACTTGGAGGACCTGCCAGCTCTATCAAGAGACTTGGAGGACCTACCAGCTCACCCTGATCTCCCTGTTTTATCAGCAAGCCAGTCCAACACGAGTGTGACATCTTAGACCATTCTATCACTGAAGCTGGTAGTATCATAATAATAAGATTTAAACTTTAACTTATTATTTCCATTACATCATATTTCTCAGATATTCTATTTTGTTTAGTTGTGATGTGTGGTCATTGCATACAGTGCTATGCTAATTCGTAAACACGATGGATTTAGTTTGCATAGGTCCAAGATGTGCAACGTGTTTTAGAACAATCATTAAATAAATAAATTTTTTCAATAAAGTACAGTATGTAGAACTAACTTACTGATACTTTTAGTTATTATGCTTCTTCATGTGGTCATGCCTAAGTTTAGAAAATAAATATATATTTCTTCGTATTATTTGACTTTACTTATTTTTGTTGCAAAAATGTATGTCAAATATCAATATTTTAAATAAAAAAAAAAATGGGACAGATGATGGGTACCATCCCCAATTCTTCATTTACCAATGTTACCAATTGGAATTGATTCAGCATTCACCCAATGGAACATGCTTCTTTTACATTCTCAATTCCAAAGTTTTGTTATTCTATCAAGAACTTAAGCATGACTTACCTGATTTTTAATGTCTTTCTGCCTCTTCTGCGCTGAACCCCTTTTACACCAAGCGCAGCGTCTGTGACTACTTGATCTACCTCTTCAATCTTTGGAGTTATTTCAGATTTATCCGGTGATAGATAAGAACCGGAACCTTCATTGCAACTGTTCCTCCCTTCACACAATGTTGTAAACTTGATAACATTATGCTTAGTTTCGATGTCAATATTGTCATCACTTATCTCTACTTTAACATACTCTAACGGCATCATGTTCTCAATTTCAGAACAAGTGACATTCTTTGAAAAGAGATTGTGTTCACAGTCAATCTCTTTTTTAACCATGTTGGTAGGGATGGAACTCGAGATGTTTACTTCTATAGGTGCAGTCACTTTGAAATTTTTCTCGTTTTTACAATGTAAACTGTGTTCTACATTTAAAGACGACGTCTTCATTCTTCAAAGTAAACAATGTAGGCCCCTATTCAAGTTCTAGAGATTAACACCACCAAAATAAAAGCAGAACTAAGTGACAGTTCCATTTACATGGATTAAATACAATTGATTAATGATAACTAATTCTATGCTTTCAACAAACAGACGCCTTTGCCAATGCATTTTATATTTAGAAATTGTAAGTATAGTATCTTATCACTCTTAATAAATAACTTTCAAAATATATTTTTACTAAGCAGAACCTAAATTACATAAATATTTTACTTTAAGAGAAATGGTTATCCATGGGCCAGGGCTGGTACCACTGCACATAAAAATTTAAGACACTTTACCAATATTGAATACCACAAAAATTAAATAAGGTTTAACATTTTCATATTCTATCTCTAAGTATAATGTTTAACTTATCAGCGACTAACGCTATTCTTTGGTAATCATGTTGTTGCGAGAAATGAAATTGTTTAATATAGCCAAATAAATTAATAGTAAAACCTAAATAGCTTTAAACCAGAAGTTCCGGAAAATAATGTGGACCTATTGTTATATAGGGAAAAGTACATTTATTTGGATCTCATGTCAATGCACCGATCATTAATATTATGTGTTTCTTGCTGTATAAAAATACTTATTATTTACTCAAGCCAAGAAATCTTTGTCATTTTGTATGATTTTTATTGGAGCTAGTATAAACTTACTGTTTGATTTGGATGATCTATGCTTTATTATGGCTAACCCGATGATCTCTATAATATTGTTTATCATTGTAATACTAATTAATTTTCCGCAACTTTTATTTATCTCAAAGATTTTTTTTAAATTATTTTCTACGGTTATTTTTTATATTTTAATTTTTTAATGTTTATCTCAAAGTCATTGGTAAAATGTATTAATCAATAGTATCACTAATATTTCAAAATGATCTTATCTGTGACATTGTACTGGTACTGCTGTCTATTATGTTTTGTGTATTTTGCAAAAAAGAAAAAGTTTTGATTTTGTTTAATTTAATTTTATGATAAAATATTCATTATTTCTTTTAATCTTTTAAAATTTAAACTTTTGTAAAAATTCAATAACTATAAATACATAGTCCTATAAGTGAGCTCTAGCTCTATAAACACTATTTTAATTTGTCATTTTTAGTGCAGCCACAAATATTCCGACAATTAACAGAACAAAAGACAAAGAACATACAATATAAAAAAACAACACAGACAAAACATTATTAGGGGCATAGATATATAAGAAGCCATATTATGAAACAATAACTAACAAGTCCATTTATTGAAACAATATGACATTCTCCCACCTTGAGTTTCTAACTCAAAATCAACAACATATATAAAGGAATTTTCACAGACAATATCACTTTGACGAAGTTCAAAGTATTTGAGTCATTCTTCCTTTTAACACCTAAACACAAAACGTAATAATTTTACTATGTTAAATATCTTGCTGGAGTAGTAATCTTTCTACCCTTTCTGGTCCGTTTGTCCAAAAGAGTATATTTTGGAGGTTTTTGATCTCCCTCTTCTAAAGACGTATCTGTCGGTACATTTGACAAGCTAGAGTGCGTACCTTTAGGCCTTGAGTTTGATTCAGTTACCTCGAGACTATACAATCGTCGAATAGGCCTCATGACAGTGCCTGTACCTGTTCTTAGCCGAACCAGTTGATGCACTCTATCACGTCCAGCATAAAACTCTTCTACTACAGCTAAAGGCCAGTCCAGCCGTTTGAGGTTGTCACTCCCGATGAGAACCACTTCACCAACCTTTAAAGGATATTCCTTCTTGCTCTTTGAGTTTTCAGCTAGCTGACCCAGATATTTACTGCAGAACCTCTTCCTCAAAACTTCACGCAGTTTTTGCAAGTACCTTGACCTCTTCTTCAGATCAGTTGTCCCCAATTGGTCACAATCAGACAATCCTACTTCCTTGAGGTCCTGAAGGAATAAGGCCGGTGTCAATGGAGTCAGGCTGTCAGGATCATCTACAAAGTTAGTCACGTTATCACCGTATATGACAGACGGTATTCCACGTCGAGCCACGAATCTCCACAGGGCCTGTATGAAGGCATCCGAAGACAATGCAGATACTAGTTCCATGGTGGACAGCACGATACACTGCACACGTAAAAAGGCATGCCCAGTCTTTTCTTCCATCTCGTAGGTAAAGTGGACCCGCCAGATCCACTCCTGTGACTTCAAACACTACGGTGTCATGCACTTTGTCTTCAGGCAATGGTGGCACAGAGCGATAAAAAAAAATGTGTGCCTGCAAATCGCTTGCACACAGTGCATTTCAATAACAACAGAACGAACGGTTCTTCTACCCTTTACAATCCAGAACCTCTCTCTAAGTAAGCTCAAAATACCCTGCACTCCCACATGGTTTGCCTTGACATGTGTCTCATGAATCAATTTGGTGAGCACTGGATTATCAGAAGGCAATAAGGCTGGATATCAGAAATATGACACATCCTCCCGTTCCGATATTCATGTTTTCAGACGTAGAACATATTTGGCGTCCACAAATAAATTCTGTGACTTGACAGGTTCAGATTTCGAGTCTTGAAAGAAAGGATTCTTTCTGAATAAATCTAATGACAAGGACTTCGACCTCATCCACTTCAATGGCACTAAGATCTCTCCTTGTCTTCAATTGCTTTCTGCAATTACAAATGAATCTGAGCACCCATCCCACAAGACGGAGAATTTTGTGGTACTGAGAGAAGAATCGGTAATACCACTCACCATCGGGGTTCACATTTGGTAGAGTTATAACCACACCTTTTCTTTTTTCCTGGTAGACAACTTCTTCATCAGCAGAAACAACTTCCAAAGGCCAATGATCTGGAGGTTGCTTTAGCCATTCAGGCCCCTCCCACCATCTCACCTGCATCAATTTCTTAGCAGAGCATCCTCGACTGGCTAGATCTGCTGGTTTAAGTGGACCTGGAACGTGGCGCCCAGTCTTCTTTTGCCATCAATCGTTTAATCTCTTGAGCCCTATTACGTATAAAAGTAGCCCACGGCTCCTCTCTTTGTATCCACTCTAAAACCGTACTCGAATCACTCCAGAAACAGAAGTCCGACATAATCAAATCTAAATGTTCAACTATGTAGGAAAAATCGTCTAGCCCCAATAGTAGCGCTTAAGACCTCCAGACGTGGTATAGTGGTCTTGTTGATAGGCGCTACCCTGGCCTTAGCCTGAACAAGTTGAACTTTAATGAAAAGTTCCGTCTCTAATTTCAAATACACAACAGCACCATATGCATCTTGACTGGCATCGCAGAACGTGTGAATACTATGCTTCGCGTTCTTCTGGGTGATATATCTGGGAATTTCAATTTTGTTCAAACATTGAAGTCCCTTAGTCCATTTTACAAAACTCTCTTTTTCTTTTGTAGGAACTTCTTCATTTCAGCCCAACTTAGAGGCCCACATCTGTTTAATCAACAGTTTCGGAATCAATGTTACAGGAGCTGTGAAACCAATTGGGTCATACCATTTATGAGAAATAGACAAAAAAATTCTCTTAGTTACACTCTGAAAATCAATTAGAGGAATAAAGGCTGAATTGATGGCCAACATATCAGTTCCACTCCTCCAATGCAGACCTAAAACAAGTGACACTTCACTACTGTCAACTTCAGAGCTAGAATATTCCCATCCTCTCAGCTCAAATTTTGCTTCAAGTAACAAAGCAGTTGATTCTGTCATAAACTGATGTCGCTCGGTCACCTCATCTAAACTCGAGACACAATTGTCTACATAAAATCCCTTCTGCAATTTTTTAATCTTTTTCTGGGAATACGTGCTAATTCCAAAACAGTTATTTTCACAATCTCTCAAGACCGAGTCTAGATGGTGTTCAATGACAGCTCGTAGCAGAAAAAGACTGGGTGAAACGCTGAAAATCACACGTGCATGTCTTAGGACTAAGCTTTCCCCATTTGGCGTTTCCCACAAGAACTGTACGAAATCTCGATCTCGTTCACAAAGTCCAATCTGCAAGAAAGCTTTCTTTATATCAGCCATAACAAAAATAGCTCCCACTCTGAAGCGAAGCAGAAGAGACGGAATACGTACAATCAAGTTCGGCCCTTCCTCTAAGCAATCATTCAGCGTAGGACAGGAATTGATCTTTGCTGAGGCATCAAACACGGGACGAATCTTCGTGGTACCCTGTTTCTTGATCACTGGTCGGTGGGGAAGATAATGTCCCTCATTACACTTAGCATTAACCACTTCTTCTATGATTCTCTCTCTCTTACATTCTTCAAACACTTCTGTGTAGGCTCTTTCTACTTCAAGAGATTTCAGTTTCCGGAACGTTTTTCCCGACGCTTCTGAGCTATTGTGAAATTTGAAGGGAGAGGGGGGTGTTCATCCACCCATGGAAGTTCAACCATGTAACGACCATCCACATCCCGTTTGACAGTTTGTTTAAAATGTTCTAATGTTGCTAATTCTCTTTCAGCCTTTGTCCTTCACTTCTCTGGGTCCTCGATTCCCAGAAAATCAAGATCCCAGAGTGTAGAAATGGGCATATCTTTAGCAAACAAAGAAGTTATGATCATGGTATAAGAAAGTGACTTCTTACATGGAACCCTGCCCAGTTGCGTCCATCCTAAATAGGTGTTTACAGCTACCAAACCACATTTAAGAACGACTCTTTCACCTGTGAGTATTTTCCCCGCAAAATCAACCCCTATCAAAACTTCCACCGGTCTGACCTCATCATTTATTTATATGCCCAACAGTTGTAGTTCTTTCGGACATAAATCTTTTCTTGCGGAAGGCACAGAACAACATATTTTGTCATAATCAATAACTTCAAAGTCACATAATAACGGTTTTTGATGTTTACCAATTGGATTTGATAATGATTGTGTGAAAACTCACCTGACTGGTTTCCTCCAAACAAAGCATGCTGAATACGTTATTCTCCTATTTATGTGTATCCCATTTGTCCTACCACTTCCTTCAGAATTAATTATCTCTGGGATCCCGTGTCTATCAGAGCTCGAACAGTTCGATTACCCCTCTTCCCCTTCAACCATACAGTAAGAGTTTGAAGAAGTACTTCAGAGCAATAATTATTTGCTAATGTATTCTCAACAGGAACCCTTGTACTTTCAGGTAAGTATTTCTTCAAATTCTCCTTATCCCCAGAATTAAGCACACTATTTTCTAGTTTGGGACAAAGTAGAATACTGTGTTTACCATCACAGATCAAACACTTAAGTTTACATCTATTTGCAATGTGTCCACCTTTCAGACAAACAAAACAACAGCGACTCTGCCCAATCATTTTAACAATCTACAGAAAAATGTGATGCGTTACAAAATATACACATTGAAGGTTTTGAACTAGGCCTATTTATTGTATCTACTAATGTGGCTGTTGTAGTTACCTTTGTTTCTCCATAGCCGGGGATATTCCTCCTCTTACCTTTTACAACTTCTTCTCCACAACTTTTATTAAAACTTTTTACCGCAAGACAAATGCGCTCTTCTTGTTCGACTTCCCTCCGGAGAAAGACCATTAGGCTCTGCAACCACCCCTCACCTTGACCTGAAGCACCACTATGTTTCCAAGCACGGAGTAAATCTTCCATCAAACAAGATTCAACCATCAGGTATAATATTGTCGACTACTTTTCAGAGGTGACTCCCAAAGTATCGAGTGCTCTCAGCTAAGTTTCCAAACGGCCATACATAGTCGATAACAGCTTCCCATCCCACAAACTCTGAGGAGTCAGCTTCAATAGCTCCCGCACATAAACTTCAACCAATAAATCATCGCGTCCGAAACGAGATCTTAAACTCTCGAGTCTGAGGAAAACTTTCGACCATTTCTCGAGCCCTTGAACCAGTTAAAGTGGCCTGAATCAAATACTGGAATTTTTTGGCTCTATCTAAATCCTCATCTTCATCAATTTTAGCGAATTGGCTTAAAAAACTAAACCATTCTGTTATATCACCCTCATACTTCTTGAATTCGATCTTGGGGAGTTTGCACTTACTTTTTGAACAATGTCCACTTCTATAATCGGTTTGAATACTGGCTGCGGACTCTACATTGGTATCATGTACCACCTTAAATCTGCCCAATTAATTAATTAATCCGCACTAGCTATTTCGGCACTCAATTCATTTTCCGATGCATCACTTTTAAGCAGGATATTCAATATTTGCTCATCTAGGATTGAAAGTTCAGTTGATTTTCCTTGCAACAGCTGGTGATTTGTTTCAATGGCCACTAAGTCCTTCTCACCATAAACTGAAAACAGATCTGTTGTAGTCTTTACAATCTTCATGAAAGAAGCTCTAATGGCAGCCCTTTTCTTCTTAAGCAACAGCAACTCTTTATCTCCATCTATACGTCTTGTCACGGTCGCCATAATGTCACTTAAAGTCTCCCCGACGTAATTAAATTTGACGTAATGTTTTAATGATAAATAAGCTTTGTACATAAATTTGGCTATTATGTGTCCAGAGTTAACTTCTCACAAGACTGACCGAAGAGAGTACAAAGAAAATTGTAGTCTAGGTGGAGGAAATACAGAGTTAACAGGTAAGAAAAAGATACAGTCTGTTGACATTCTTCATGCTAGAACAACGTGTACTCCGAATGTTTTTCTTCGATCTCTTGTTGGGAACCCTGCCTACACAAATCCTTTAGAATTTACTTGGGAAATTTGTGTGGAAATTATGTGTGTAATTTAGAAGCTTTAGACAAGGATACTATGAGTGATGGTATAGCTCGCACAGGAAATAGACCTTGGTTACAACGTACAAGGAAGACCAGATCCAATTGAAGTGGTGATAAGAGCAGACGTGGCAAGTAAAATGTTTATGGGAAAGTGGAAGAGAACTGAAAGTAGTGTAGTTGTCATGGAAATACTAATGGGTAAAGCGCCTGGGAACCAGAATTCAAGCAATGCAGCCATTACTGTAATATCTATATTTGTAAAGGATACAACAATATCAGAGTTGTGGGATTCGGAGCTCATTGGCATCAGTGATCGGGATCCTGCAGAGCAGAAAAGCAAAGAAGATAAGTGTCAAAATATTTTGCAACATTTTCAAGAAATGGTATATATATATTGAAGAATATGAAAGATACAAAGTTCCTATGCCATGGAAGGAAGGTCATCCACCCTTATCTGATAATTATGAATTGGCGTTGAAAAGACTCGATTCCACCTGTAAAAAGTTGAATAATTATGGTTGTTATGAAGGCTATCAGGAAGTATTCAATGAATGGCTACAGGAAGGAATAATAGAAGCAGTTCCACAAATTGAGCTGTCTCACCACGAACATTATCTTCCACACCACCATGTTTTAAAAGAAGACAGCACTACGAGAAGAAGACCAGTTTTCAATGCATCTGCGAAGACAACACAAAGTCACGCGTTGAATGACTGTTTAGAAATGGGGATCTGTATAATATATTACATACCATACATTATAGTTGGATTCCGGATGAGACAAATAGGTGTTACAGCCGATAAAAAGAATGCATTTTTACAGATAAATCTTTAGGAAGTGAAATTTGAGATTGGTTAAGTTCACTTGTTATTTCTTCGTTATCTTAATGGGGTAGGATGTTGCAGACGACAAATAATTATATTTTTCAAGGGTTGGTACTTCTAGAAAATACCAGAAAAAGACTTGAAGTTTTCCACACTTTGTATTCATTATCTTTGTAATATAATCTGTCGTTGGCATTTTTGCTAAGAAAATTGTAAAAGTTTCAAAGTTGAAATAACAAATGTTTGTAACATCTCTCTAAATTAGCTCGTTTCCAATAATAGTTATATATCAGTGTATTGGAACTAAGGGAAACGATTAGAATAAAGAGACACTTTCATACTGTAAGACGGACTGAAACTAGTTCAGTAGGAATTGGGGGGGCATAACAGGAGTACGCCCTTGCATTAGTTCTATGTAGTTAGACAACCGATGTAAGCATACAGAAAAACTGGCTTGGGCTAATGTCTATTTAAACTCAACCCATTATTAATACCGACTACATCATATTTTGTACTATAGTTTACAATAAATTCTATAAAACTCCAGGTTAACTATTCCATCGTTTCTTTCGACAATCCTTCGCCACAACTAGCCATCCTGACAACTTGCCCACCGAGAATAGGAGGAAGGGTTACGACAATACTTAGAAAATTTCAACGGTTTATATTGAAACGTAGGTAAAGATTAATGTCCTAGGTATTCAAATATATTTTTTATTAATATAAATTGGGTTCTCTTTGCCCCACATAGCAACACTCATTAAACTGTATTTTTAAAACAGGAAATTAACTAATTTATATTGTGACTGTAGAATTAAAACATTTCGTTTTTATTTAGCTTTGATTTTAGAACTGCCATGTTGGACTTACTTCTCAATGACAGAATCACAAATTTAGTATTTCTCCTTTATTTGAAATCGTAATCATCCACGCTAAATCAGAGGAGATTCGTTTATAGAAAATAAGTATGGCTATACCACAACGCATTTCAAATAATAGGTAGTTGAATATAAATAGTAAAAAGATGAACACAATCTATCTTAGTTATAGAAACAAAATAATTTAGATATTGAGTACGTTGGGCGCCACTCCTAATGTCTAGGAGAAAAGAATAAAACTTACATAAAAGTATCTCCAGCTCAACTAACCGGTAGTGGCAACGACGCCCCTCTACACTCGGGACCACTGGGTGTGTTCGGGAACATTACTGAATGGTACAATGTAATTAATTTTGAATTATAATAAAAAAATATTGATAATTGTGTGTTATTATTATTATTATTATTATTATTATTATTATTGTGGTTTCCTTCTGAGTCCAGAAAGAGATCCTACCTAATAAGGCATGCCTCCTAAATTATAAGACTAATAAAAGTATTGTGAAGCAATACTCGAAAGAGAAAAATCAAAAAAGAAAGATAATAAATTTTACATTAAATTATATTGACTAAAACATATAAAAGGTCCTTTAAACTTCTAGTAAATCGACGAATATTAACGATGAGCTTGATCTCACCCAATAATGTAGACCGACAATCCTTGTACTAGTAGTAAATCTGTATTATTCTTCTCTGTAGTTGGTTCTGTAAACATTTCCACATAACAACTTCCAATAATCCTTTTCTTAAGATCAGCTTCTATTTTCCATGCTTGTGCATGGCAAAAAATAATGATTTACTATATAATGTTCACTTTTTAAAACTGACACAAATTGAGTCCTTCATTATATATTTTCAGTACTTTTTTCTCTCACAATCCAAACATCTTATTTTGTTTTTGTTTTTATTTAAAGAAAATAGTCTCTGGCCTTGGAGAAAGAAATGGTTTAAACTTCGCGCATAGACTTTCAGAAACAAAATAAATGGAGGTGGAAATAGTTCCGAAATCCACCACTCTTTAAAACAGCTAGCGTTAAAATCACCAACCAAAATAGTAATAAACACGGCGGGTTGGCTTATTAAAATAAAGAAGGAAAGTTTATTACAATGAAATAAAGGTAAGTAGGTTATATATATATAAATTAATATTTCAATTGTAAGCGAATATATCATTAGTATTTGAAGCTTTAAGAGTTGTGATTTAAATTTCAAACAAATAATAGTAAAGTTGTCAACGTTATTACATAGTTGAAAGTTTGAGTCAACTGACTATTAAATTTATATTTTAAATAAATATTTAAGCAAAAATAACATCACAGTAGCAAAATATATTTTACGTCTGCTGTAGATACTGGCATTTTAATTAGCTATTATAGCCTATCCTCACATTATCATTGGCTGATATCTTTTAAGTTTAAGGGCTGTCCATGCATAACGCATACAAATTTAAAATCAAATCATCTTTGTAGATATTCACAGACTAAGTGAATCAATTTCTTCCTTGAAATGATGTACCTCTATTGTGTTTTGTTTTATAAAAGTTAACTCTAAAGCTCCTAAACACAATTTACTGGTGGAATACAAGAAAGAGACAACATTCATTTACAATGAATTCTGAAAAAATGTGAATCTAGAAACCCAGAAAACAGGATAATATGGACGGGTCTGATCACTAGCTCATCGACTACAGCGTTTTGTCGTGATTCCTATCGCTATATTTTTAATTTTTATTAGATGAACCTTGTTTAACATATATTTTTATTTTGCTGTGTGACTTGTTACAGATAATTTAGAAACTCTTTTTTTTTCTTTGTATAAAACAGACAGTTCTAATGTGTTTGGCAACACTGATTTATTCCAAAGACAAGTAATTTTTGTTATACAATTGGACAAGAAATACTAATAGCTTATTATCATTATAGATTAAACATTTATTCCATAAGCTTTACATAACATTTTTATAATTCAATTCTATTTTAGTGTAATAAAATACTTAGTAAATACCTCAATCATGTCTGATTGGGAAACTGTAACTATTTTAAGAAAGAAACCTCCAAAAGCTTCTGCAATGAAATCAGAACAAGTGAGTATGGTTATAACTTAATACACCGTTTAAAATAATAGTAATTTGGGGCTGGTACGCAAAAACTGGTTCTTACGACTTTTTAAAAAATAAATAGAAAAAAAATATTATACTCTCTCTAAACTTAGTAATAGACCTAGAATCGATTAATAATAAAATCAAAGAGTACAAAACCCAAGATTGCAAAAATCATTTAGAATTTTACTAACATTACACTCAAAAAAATTCAGGGAATCCAATTATACTAAAATCAGGATTATTATGAAAATGTTATTAGGTAGACTTACATAAATGAACAATTAAAATCCAAACTCAACTAAGTAACGCAAAACCAAATATTTTTGAAATATTTATAAATTTGAAAAACTGAAGTCTTACATATATTATAAAGCTGATTAATGAACAATAATCGTCTAGAGCGACTACACTTTGCTTTCTTTTGCAACAGATGAATTTATTATAGTGTGATTAACTCTACTTTTCTTATTTAATCAAAAATATCTCTTTGATATCTACCAACTATTTAACATCTAGCAAACTCATACATGGCTCTATTAGAATGACCGAAAACGCGGTGAACATTCAAACGGACACACCGACCTGAAGTCAAATATTAAAATAAAGTAATATAGGTAGTAATAATAAATGTATAAATATGGCTTACATATTGCGTCTATTCATCCTAACTTACCCTAACCTTTGTTATGATGACTACTTGGCTGACTTGATATAACCTTGTTGCTGTTCCATTCGTTAATAAATAAGAATTCACAAAACAAATGATTTGGCGTTCGTAATTTAAGATCTGTATTATCATTCTTTACCGATACGTCCTTCCACCTCGCACAATGCGTAGGCCTAAACCCAGACTTGACACCACGCTCAACTTGCATTGTGACGTCAACAGAACATGAGGAATGTGAGTTGAGCGTGATCTGTCAAGGGATGGGCCTGGCCACGCGTTGTGGAAGGACGTATCAGTAAGAAAAGACAACACCAATGACAAATCATCTCGCATCACATCACGGGTCAAACCGTGTGTTCATATGGTATTTTATATCTGTACCTAGATTTTGGTGAGTTGTCTAAATGGTGTGAAAATAAAATAATTTCAAATTAATACAATAATAGTAGCTTATCATTTGATTGGCCATTTCCTTGTTAGTAGGTACCTATAATGATTTTATATTTTATTTAAAAAAAAAGTTTCTTAAATGTACTTGTTTTTTTGGTGACCTGGCGGTCTAGGGGTAAGTAAGGTGTCTGACTTCTGTGCTGGGGTCCGGGGTTCAATCCTCGGTCCCGGCACAGATTTATCTGATTTTCAAACCCTTCCTTCACCTCTGACAAGACATCTTGTGAATGTGGGGAATGCCAGGCCTCCACCGTGGTTCGGATTCCACGTTAAACTGTAGGTCCTTCATTTCATCTCACAATCACCCTACCAGTACACATTAGCGTATAACCCAAATGGGTAGTAAGACGCGGTGCTAATAATAATAATAATAATAATAATACTTGTTTTTTCGTCTCAATACTCTAATTTTTGACGCTGGTTATTTTAATGAAAACATTGTAGCCTACGAATATAAAAATTATCATTTTTTCAATAGTCCAGTTTAAATATTACAAGCTTTTTTTTAAAAAAAATGTAACCTTGAAATTTAAAGGTGCTCTCTAAAATGTCACTTTCCCCCCTGAATCCAGTGTCATACTTCGGTACCTGCCCTTGTACGGATCATACCGATAGTTGGCATCCACACCTTGCTTTACTAATACTTTTGTTAATTTTTAGCTCTATTGAACATTTAAACTTAAAGCAGAACTTTTTTTTATTTGGCTACAGGTACATTTGGAAATATTCTTTAAATTGAATAATGACACCTCGAATGGAACCCACCAAAGGTCACTATTCAATTTAAAGAATATAATAATTAGATGTAGCTATAACCATTACAATTAACAAATACACCAGCTTGGCTATTTAATCCTGCATTTGGAAATATTATTCCAAACCTAAGCTTTAATTCAAAATCCTTTTCAAAAAACTACCACATTATTAAAAAAGTAAAAGGCAGGCTCATCAATATTCCACACTTGACTATATATATTATATTAGTTATGTATATATGGAACGTTCAACCCTTGCAGTGTTTCACCAAAGTTGTCATCAATTCATTCCATTTTCCAATCTCATCTTGACACCGCCATGCTTGCAATACACCCCCTCTGCTTGTATCACACACATTCACGATAATGATTATTGTTTGTTCGTCAACTTACATAAATATAAATTTTACTTTGTGAATCTTGTCACATCAAATTTCTTTACATTTCAAATATTATGTTCAGGTTTTTTTTGTCGACCCGGTTCTATGCATATGAACTATTTAAGCCTACACTAATGCGTTGGGAATGAAGAGGCTTGAATTTAAAGTAAATGTACCCACATTTGCAAAGAGAGAGGAGAAAAAACCTTTATGAAAATACTCCTTCAGTAGGGGAGAGTGTTGTACCTTGGACCGCATGTACCTTGGACCAGCCTTAATAACTCTGCCATCTAGTGTAGTAATCAAGTACTAAAGATTTACATACGGTACTTTTATCTGGGACAGTTTCCAAACATGTGTTCATTTTGTTGCAGGCTGTGAATGCAGCTCGGCGCCAGGGGGTAGCTGTGGATACGCAGTCTAAATGTAAGCACGCAAACACGCATTGTAGCTCCAAACTGATCATTATTTGTGGTTCAGTTGATGTGAAATATGGGCTAACATTATTGGATACATATTTCCCTGGTCACGGAGGAACTAGAGTAGTTCTGCTGTTCTCGTTGACCTGGCGGAGAGCTCTGTGAATTACAGGCAGCACTAGGATAGCACCCTAGAGAGAAGATTCATGGCAGAACATGTTTATGATAACTTAAGGCTCTTTTCTGAAAGTTGGAATGTTGCTGAAACAACCTCAGCTGTATCTGTCTCCTCTATATGTCTTATCACGTCGACAAGTAACGGAAATATACTTTGGTTACAAAACTGACCCAAAATGTTTGTAAGGCGAATGAGAGCAGAAACACTTTTGAGTAGCTTTAGAGCTGTCTGTAAAGTTCATTGTTAGGGCACAGTGCACTACATAATACTAACCATTTGGGATATCCACAGATTCGCATATTGCAGTAAGGACGCTACGATATAATTTAGAGGAAACATAACTTTGAAGAAATTAATAGCTTGCACTATTGCAAATTGTCTGGGTTATACGCTTGTGTACTAACTATTCCCAGGTGCTAGGGATGTTAAAGGTTGTATTAGTTGAAGTGTACCAACATTTGCATGAAGAAAGAGTGGGAAACCATTTAGGAAAAACCACCCTCAGTACATCCAAATGTCATTGTCAGTCCAATCCATTTCAAGAGTGTACCCCCTTTTTTCCAGGGGGCGCGGCCACAAACAAGCAACACCTAACGACCAAGAACACCGCTAAGTTGGATCGCGAGACGGAGGAGTTGAAGCATGATAAGGTTCCTCTAGACCTAGGCAAGCTCATTCAGCAAGGACGTCAGTCTAAAAACTGGAGTCAGAAGGATCTCGCCACGGTACACACATTAATCATTTTATACTAATTTGAATGTTAATGTCAAAATTAATGAAGCAAAGAAAGACATATTTTATTCTTCTCATACTCAAGTTTATCAGTTGTTAAGATCCAATTAAAAATAAAAACTTTGATCAATTATAATTTTTTAAGGATGTCAAACTCTGTTTTTAAAGATATCAAAAGAATAACCCCGATCCTAATATAATGCTTTTGGACAAACGATTCTTAGCCGTGAATTTCCAGAAGATGAAAGTTCTGGTGTTTAAATGAAGCCACATTATTCAGAATTGGGTAATTAATCATTGTGGTCGTATTTAGTTAATTTGTTGTTTCACTTTAACCCACTCCATGGCGCGGATCTTTGTTTCATTGAAATAATTCGTCGTCACGTCATCTATCAATAAATGACTGTACTTTTAGCCAGGTTGAATACTTCATATTACATCTAATAGATGGGGCTACCAGTTCAATGATATACTCTGACCATTCAGAGTATATGAGTGAAAAAATGGCTGCCAAGCCTGCGTAGATTGCTGTGCTAAACATGTGCCAACAGGGCTATTATGACCACTAAACGCAAAGTTAGTTGCTACCTCTAGTTAGCTTCACTTTCAAGGGAAAGATAGTGTTTGAGTTATTATGGACACCACACTTTGTATTGTCCGCTATTCTTAGCTTCTAGCCTCAACACACATAATACCATCAGTTTGCGTCAACAGTTGGCAACACTTTTCCAAAGAATATTACTGCTGGTATTCATGACTGAACGTTATTCATTTATTTTTATTTCCCAAACAGCTGATCACAAGTCACATTATTTCCCAGAAAGATTTAACCTAGCTTAATTTAATAAATCTATTGCATCATTTTGTTTGCCTACGTTTGGAAATGAAAAAATACTAGGCCTACATTATTCAATACATACAACATATGTTAATAAAGAAACAACGTTTCTTGTAATATGTATGCTTTACGACTCAATGCTTTATTCTTCATATATTAGTGTTGATACTGGAACAAATGTAGTATATTGTGTGAAGATCTTAGAAAATAAAACCCTAGTTATCTAAAGTTGATGAAAGCGTTGAAGAACCCCCCCAAAATAGTGTTTACACTGAATATTTTCAACAACTTAATGTCTAAACGATGGTCATTTATACCAAGTCTGCATACTAAGTTAACAATAAAGTGAACGAGAGGGTGGTTTGGTTGGTTAAAATAATAAAATGCATCTTTTATTTTAAGGGTATTCTTGAAAGTTCAGTTAAGTGACTAAGAACATAAGGATATTATATTTCTTTATAATCAGTTGTTTGCAATTTATTCACTTCAGTTTAACTAGGTCTAACTACTAATCATCCGTTTCAGATAAATCTAGCTAACCTTTTATGATAATAAACCTAGGCCTAAACCAAACCACATGTAAGCATTAAGCTAGGGCCTATTTTGGTTATTTCCAGTCTTGGCTGCAATATTTCATAGACCTACAACTCACATTAGTGTGGATATTAATTACTACTGTATGTACGATTCAGTTCAAATATGATTACATTATCAAAGATTTGTTGAGGCATCTTAAACAGATTAGGCATACCTTTTTATCGGATTGTTGAAGCCTAACTATCCTCCAACTACTATAAAAACTACAAACAATTAATCTCAATACTGGAATGTTCCAATATTTAAAGTTAGATTATGTGAAACACACACAAACATGTTTTGAGACTTTTATATAAGGCTAGTGAGATGGCAAGTTTAAATCAGGTAACACAAAACACCTTATAAATTACAAAACCTAGCATACATAAACTAGTAACACAAAACAAAGGACAAGTAAAATGTTTGCGCAACTTATCGTCACTCTGCTAGGAAAATATTTGTGCTCACAAGGACTTTGTTTCGCAAAGTGATCGGCCATAATAACTTTTGACGCAAAGTCTAGCGTATCTCTGCAGGCGGTCGCGTCGTGGTCATAATAGCCCCTGTAGGGAATGGGTAATTGCAAGAATAATACTCCAAATGACCTTAATGTTCTAGTGGTCCCACACATATCAAACATGGGTGTTTTGTTATGTTTTCCTGACTACATCACAACATGGTAGGAAATAACTTAATTTAGAGTTTGGAAATGAATTCATAAAAAAGGATTAAAATCAAAAATGAGTCATTATCGGTAAAGAAAGATTAAAATTTCAGAATAAAGATATTTAAACTTTGTGACTGGCTTGGTTGCAAGAGTAGTGTGATGAACTTTAACCCTTAATTTGGGACTTTAGATATACTTCATCTCTGTAAAACTCGCTCTCTTTTCCTTGTTCATCTACGTTAGTTTGCGACTCTAACCAAGTTCTAGCTCGACAACAAATAGCCCCCCTTTCTCCACCTGAAAACAATGTTCCCTGTCCAACACTTGCAACAATCGCCGACAAATTATTCCGCCAAACAATTGACTGTTACCATGTTGCAGAAAGTGAACGAAAAGCCACAAGTCATCAATGATTACGAGGCTGGCCGGGGTATTCCCAACCAGGTGGTCATCGGAAAGATCGAGAAAGCAATTGGTGAGTGAAATGGTAAAGTGGCCGCCCAGTCAGCTGGTTTATCGAAACCATCCTCACAAGTTTGTCTGTGTCTCGGAAAAATGATTTCGACTCGTGTAGCGAGTTTCTTAGTTCTTATTGTTTGTTTTGTCCTCGGTCAAGTCTAGCCAAGACTGAGGGACATTTCATATTCTAACTAGTTGCATATCGAAACACTGTTAATCGAAATTTTATACTAGTCTGCAGTTTCTTCTCCTTCATTGTAACTTCACAGCAACGAAGTGGCGCTGGATGAAATCAAAATAACCATTTCTAATAATCCTGATAAAGTGACACTAATCGTCACACGATGAAAACGGTCATGGTACAACCTTACTTGTCGACTCACAACACACCATAACAGTTAGTGTTTATGATGAGACTAATTAGCCCTTAATACTCATTCTTGTGTTACTTGACGAGTGTAGCTACCCACTAAGGTGGTCAAACACGTACTCACCGTCCGGGTGCCAACGGGGAAGTGTCTCCCAGCATGGTGGTACCTTTCTCCTGAAAACCATCCACTCTTAAAAGGTTGTCACTTTTGACCAGACGTGTAACACGTCCTATCAGCTTGAGTGTTCACCAGGCAGTGTCTCGCGTCTAACGCTTCCCTTCTCGAAATTATCAAAAAACAGACTACAATCTGATGTTCTGATTGGCTAGCTGCTCACGCCAAACCTCTCCTTTCCCCTGTGAGGCCACACATGCATCTCACAGCTTCCGATTATACAGCACGATGCTTTAAAGTGAAAGGTAGAAGAAAAACTACTAGATTTAAAAGTTAAAGGTTTAAAAATGAAGTTAATGAATTGAAGTATAGAATATATATTGCTTACAACTTTTATTATGATTTGGGCTACTTATTATTAACATTAAACTCCACATTTTTTTATAATAATTAAATATTTGAACTGATTAACTTGGTAATATAGAGTTTAGATTAGGCTTAGAAAAGAATAATATATTGTAAATGCTGAAGGCTATTACACTAGGCCTAAACGATTGTAAAGCAAAAATGTACTATAAGTTTAGTACTCTCAGTATCGTGATAATGTTAACATGATTTAGCTTAAATTTCCCATCCATAACACTCACAAGAGTTTGCATCGTGTTGACTACAACTCGACTTGAAAAACCTAGGATGTTTTTTCCTAAATCTTCACATACATTCAGGTTGATTCTACCTTCCTGATCCCTAGCCTGTACCAAGGTCAGTCTAGTAACTTTCCCCCATCTTCCTGATCCCTAGCCTGTACCAAGGTCAATTTAGTAACTTTCCCCCATCTTCCTGATCCCTAGCCTGTACCAAGGTCAGTTTAGTAACTTTCCCCCATCTTCCTGATCCCTAGCCTGTACCAAGGTCAGTTTAGTAACTTTCCCCCATCTTCCTGATCCCTAGCCTGTACCAAGGTCAGTTTAGTAACTTTCCCCCATCTTCCTGATCCCTAGCCTGTACCAAGGTCAGTTTAGTAACTTTCCCCCATCTTCCTGATCCCTAGCCTGTACCAAGGTCAGTTTAGTAACTTTCCCCCATCTTCCTGATCCCTAGCCTGTACCAAGGTCAGTTTAGTAACTTTCCCCCATCTTCCTGATCCCTAGCCTGTACCAAGGTCAGTTTAGTAACTTTCCCCCATCTTCCTGATCCCTAGCCTGTACCAAGGTCAGTTTAGTAACTTTCCCCCATCTTCCTGATCCCTAGCCTGTACCAAGGTCAGTTTAGTAACTTTCCCCCATCTTCCTGATCCCTAGCCTGTACCAAGGTCAGTTTAGTAACTTTCCCCCATCTTCCTGATCCCTAGCCTGTACCAAGGTCAGTTTAGTAACTTTCCCCCATCTTCCTGATCCCTAGCCTGTACCAAGGTCAGTTTAGTAACTTTCCCCCATCTTCCTGATCCCTAGCCTGTACCAAGGTCAGTTTAGTAACTTTCCCCCATCTTCCTGATCCCTAGCCTGTACCAAGGTCAGTTTAGTAACTTTCCCCCATCTTCCTGATCCCTAGCCTGTACCAAGGTCAGTTTAGTAACTTTCCCCCATCTTCCTGATCCCTAGCCTGTACCAAGGTCAGTTTAGTAACTTTCCCCCATCTTCCTGATCCCTAGCCTGTACCAAGGTCAGTTTAGTAACTTTCCCCCATCTTCCTGATCCCTAGCCTGTACCAAGGTCAGTTTAGTGACTTTCCCCCATCTTTCTCTTCTATCTCATGCACTTCTCTTTCCCGGATAACTTCATTCAATGTCCATGTTCCTGTTATTTATGTGACAATGGATACAAAGTACAACACTTCCTTTCTCCTATTTTAGTAATTGAATTAAATGCACAAAACTCAGACAAACAGTAAAATGAGCAACAAACAAATAAAATTGTGATGAAGGATAAACCCCTCTCAGTTCACCTGCCCAGGATTAGAACCCCAACCTCCCCGTCATCAGCAGTTAAGTCTAATACAAGAGTGACACCTAATGTAATGTTGGTATGATTGCAGGTATGAAACTACGAGGAAAAGATCGCGGCCAGGACCTACAGCCCCCTGGGATCAAGAAGTAAAGTGTCCTTGGGGGCAAGAAACCGCCCACTTGCTTTTTTTTAAAAAAACAAAACAAAAAACTAACACTCATTTTAAATACAATATTAACATTTACTGAAACAAAAAAGGGGGTCTTTTAGCTGAGCGCCTGACACTTTAGAAATAATGGTTATTGGTTACAGTTCATTTATTTACTTATTTAATATTTTTAGATAATTTATGTAAAAAGTACCATAATATTTTGTACAGGTTTTGGGGAAATGTTTATTCCATTTTTAAGGAAAATATTTTCACTCAAAATTGTCATTTTGATGAAATAATGTGATAATAAAAATTGGTTGTTTTTGGTTTTCTTGCAACTGATATATTGACTTTTGATGTAGATTTAATTTTTAGTTCGAGACAGATTTACACAAAAATATATATTTTAAAAAAAAATATACTAAAGTAACAGACTTTTGGACAGGAAGAAATATTGGTCAAATTATGTGACAATACAAATCATTGGCAGCTTTGTTGAAAAGTTTCCATTCCTAAACTGGGCTAAGGGTTGCTACAAAAAAAAAAAAAGTGCCTGGAAAAAATTTAAGGAAAAATAGTGAATTTCCAAACACAAACTTATAAATACTGGAATATTTATAAATTTGGCAAATTAAAGCATAAGCTTTAAATAACTAATCGGTTTTTGCATAAAAGAAAAAGCAAACTGAGGAACTAAGTATGCTGAATCAAATTCACGCATTACCCCTCCCCCCGCCTTGAAACTGTGTATTGTGTAACAGGTACATACAAACAACAATGGCACAACTTCATTGTAGCCTAAAAAAAACTGGGGGAACTTGTTCCTAAAAAGATAGTGGCAACCCTGTGGGATGGATTTGGTCGACACGAGTCTGAATAGATAATGTTGATGTTAAATTATATAAATAGTCAGTTGCTATGTAGTCATTATTACAGTAAATATATTCATTCAAAATTCGAGAGGCACAGGATTCCTTTGTTTTAAATAGTTACTAAGTTATTTTTGTTTGGGGAAGTTATTTTGATTGTATATTTGAATAATAATATCTTCTTTGTTTACTATTCTAATGTGGCAAGAATACATCATGGAATTGTTTTATAGTTTTTAAAAATGTTAATACCTTTATGAGTTGGACTTGTGTTGTACAATTTATTATATTGTTATTGTGTCGGTACAAATTAGCGCAGAGGTGTACAGACTTGCAACAGAATGGTCAATATTAAGGTGGTTGTGTCTAAGAAGGGCTTACAGCAGAAATGTTGGTTTATTTGAAAATTGTAAAATGCATTTCATAAATGAAATAAATAAACCTGTCTGTCGTTCAGAAACATCTATATATGTTATAATTTTAAAACATTTTGAATGCACCTAACTTTGCGAATGTACGAGAAATCTGCCATCTTATTTGAGGGAAATACGGTTGGGTGACATGAGAGCCGACGTCTCTAGAATTTGGATAGCACGCCACACGGCCAGATCCTTTGATTAAAGCTTTAGATTAGTAGATTCGGATGTGCTACAGAACTGGTGTGTGGTGTATCGTATTTATCTGAATCTAAGATGAGTTTTTTTCCCCAAATTTGTAGCTTCAAAATCTAGGGGTAGGGGAGGGGCGGTCTTAAAATCGCAGACTAAGGCCTACATCAAAAGGTAACATTTTACATCTTTATTTAATACTAGATAGCTGTTGCCCGCGGCTTTGCTCGCGTGGAAGTTGATTATATACAAATACGAAAATATACATATGTATTTACAGATTAATTTAAAATATTACGTTACGTTGATGACCATAACTTGACCTCAGATCAAAAATAATGCAAGTCCGATACAAACTTTCACCCCCTTTTTCATCCCTTATTAAATAAAATTTCCAAAATTCCTGAAACACGTATTTATTTGTTTTACGTCAATAACCGAAATACAAAATTTTGTTTATGTAACTTTCAAAATGACGGACTTTCATACATATTATCATCCCCTATTTTGACCCCTTTGGGGTGGAATTTTCTAAAATCCTTTCTTAGTGGGTGCCTACATAACAAAATGAATATACAGTCCGAATTTCATGCTTGTAGCCTTGATAGTTTGCGCTCGGCGATGATGAATCAGTCAGTCAGTCAGGACATGTTATTTTATAAGTATAGATTAATACAATAGTGCAGGGCTGGCTTTTTTCACGTATTTTAAAGATATAACAAGAGATCACAGGAGATTTGGTTATTTTAGGCTAATTTTTTAGGTTATCGTTAAAATTAACCACCTAGTTGTACTCGATACTATATGCTAAAAACCTCAATTCCACTCTTTAGTATTCAACACGGTTAACTTTTCAAATCGGTTGGGGCTAGTGATGGGCATAATCGAATTGAATTTTGTTTCGTTGTGTTGTTTTTGATTACTTTTCCAATTAACTACGATATTAAAAATTCAGCCATTCACAATAATCATAATAGAATTAAAAACAAATAATGAATTTCAAATTGTTGCGTATTTAATTCTTAAAACTTTGCCTACATAGCTAACGCATGTCAAGTAAGACGTGAGGAGAAAACTCGAATCGATTTTAAACAAACAATTGATAATATGTAGAGTTTACTAGACAATTTTAGCGATGCCGAACTTTAGCTTTAATTTGTGAAACGCCACAAATATCTAACTTTTGAATAATATAAAGTAAATTATTAGCTTTGATTAGATGTTCCTAGTTCATCAGTTTTGAAATAAGAATACAGATACTTGTTTAATTATCACTAATTTTTTACACTTGGCTGTCATGGTGGCTGACTCTTATGGTAATTCACAGCAGACGTGTTTATGGGTTAGTTTTTTTGTAACATGTGAAATGTGTGTATCTTTTCCTTATAAAAGCAACAGAATGTGAATATTTATCCTTTAATTTCTTCCTATATCTCTTTACTTTATATTATTTTATTTTTCGTATATCATTGTGAAAATGAAAGTTTTAGAAGCTAGCGTGTTAATGGTCGAGACCAATGTTCGTATTTAGGGAGAAATAAATAAAAATTAACTTCTCATTGTTTTATGAAACTTTTTCAAAGTTAACCTTCTTATGCAAAAGCAATATTTGTGACAAAAAAAAAACTAATTCCTTAGCATTACAAAATAAGTATACCGTAATTATTATTTTCTTAATAATAAAATAAATATCACTTTTAAAAAATCTATCCAGAACCATTAAAACACCGGGGGTTGTCTTAGATTCAGTCTAATGCGTCACACTCGTGTGAGGCTATACTGTTGATGAAACCAGGGTTCAAATCCCGGTCAGGTGTTTTTTCATAAATGTTTTATTCGTCCTCACAAATGCAAGTACAGTTCCTTGTCCCTACTCCAACAAGAGGAATATGGTTATCACACAAGGATAAACGGCTTAGTACCGAGATAGCAATGGCGTGATCCAGTCTTTCATGAAGAGCTATAAGCACTCTAATTACACGTATAAAGTATAGGTATTTTATAATTCAGAAGAAATATATATGCATTTGCATGGAGGGTGGTTGGGAAACAATTCAAGGCAAAACCATCAATATTATATCTGTGGAGAATTGAAACCCCTGAGCATGTTGCCAGTAATCCAAACTAGAATAGTCGGACATCTATTCAGCATGTCCCCCTTGTATTTATGTACGATAGATTGCTTGGTGTGTTCTGGTATTTTATTTTGTAGTAGTTAAATCTATTATGATATCAACACATTAGTTTGATCTAGTATTTGAAAGTAAGCGCAATTAGTAATTGCTTTGAATATATAATCATTTTATCTCTTATTGTGTACGGTGTATTTAATCGTTGTCAAATATTCTAAGGGTGTATTTCCATAGACCAAATATTAAGAAAAGATTCAATTATAAACATCGGTTCAGAAACGCTTAGTTTTAGAGTTAAGATTTTCCTCAAAGATGGATTGGTCATGAGGGATCCATTGAATGTCTTGTTAGATGACCATATTCGAATCCAATAGATTTTTTTCTTTGAGGACATTTATAGTTAATTGTTTATGCAACTCCTGTGCCTGATGTTGAGGTTTCAAGAGAGAGTATTGTGAATGGATGTGACCCCAGGTGTATTCAACAGAGTAAGACAAAGCATGGAACGCAGCACCGCTTCTTTTTTTTAAAACAATTTTATTAACAAAATGTTCTGTCTTGTGTTTTTGTTTGTGTTACACTTTGTATTGTTTAAAGGCATTACTTCTGTTGATTACTTAAAAATATTAAAAATTAAACTCCTATCTTAGAAACCAAGCATTTTCGCACTCATGTTTATTTTAACTTTTCTTACAGTTTCCTAGTTGAGAATGCGCCTCTAGAATATTTGACAGCAATTAAAATGCACCCTGTATACATTTTATAACAGCTCAAACTTGATCTAGGACAGTACA
Organism: Timema monikensis; assembly: GCA_902151445.1. Lineage (NCBI taxonomy): Eukaryota > Metazoa > Arthropoda > Insecta > Phasmatodea > Timematidae > Timema > Timema monikensis. Next base: position 87,442 of record CABFVZ010002144.1, on the reverse strand, counting down.
CACACTGCCATAACCTGGATAATCACTGATTGAATAACAGGACAACCCCATACAGAGTCAATATCTTCAGCACCGTTCAGGATTGAACTAAGCTCCAAATGTCGACACATATACTACTTGTTATCGAGGGGGGCTGTTAGGTCCCTCTTTTCAATTTGAAGCAAACTCTAGTTGAATATATGAAATAATAATATCGAAGCCAAATCAAAGATGGATTATTCTTTTGTAGTTTTATGCTTGAAAAATGTTTTGTTGCATAATTCGTCAGCCGAGAATGCAAGTGCAGTTCAGAAATGTTGGGTTTAGAAAGTGTACATTATATACAGTCAATTGGGTTAACTTTGAATCACTTCAAATAATTGCTATCTATATTTCTAATAGACTACCTTGTAAAACTTGAGAAGCGTTATCAGCGCAACTCCTAAGAAACGTCCATATATTGAACTATTTGGACTGTTAAATCAACACCAAGCTAGAGTTGCAGTGTTGTCATATCTGTCAAGTTTGGTCTGAAAGAGTGAAGGGGGAGCGAGCTAATCTCTTGTTTACATGGGTCAAGTTTCTTGGCAGAGTGCGGCTTTTATCAAAGACCACTCACTTACTTTGCAGAAATCTGCTGCCTTATTTTTAGTTTGAGCTCAAATAATCAGTAGTCTGGGTTTCTTTATATTTCTTACCTAGTGGAAGAAAACATTTTTCATTAGACTTTCTCGTATTAGAGTGGTTTTCTGGTGACGAGATTGGGGTTCAATTCCCAATAGAGTGTACTGAGTTTTTTCTTTCTTAAAACGGTTCCAAACAGGCAATTTTTATTTAATTAGTTTTAGCAGCGTGTCTTACTATCCGTTCGGGCTGTACACTTATGAACTAATTACTTTAATGCGCAAGGCATTAGGAAGGGTAAATTAAGAGGAGGTGCATCCATATTTTCGTGGCGTGAGAGCGGAAAAATATTCAGGGAAAAACCACCTGAGTGCACCTGACAGGAATTGAACGGTGATCTCCGTCTTCAGCATGTCAGTTAAACATGGCAGGTAACACACACTATAAGACTGGATTGCTGGTGGTGGGAAGTTTGAAGGTCAAATCCCAGTCGGGTGTAACAAGGTTATTTTCCCCTAAAATGGTTCCCCACTTTCAATCTACGCAAATGTGGGTACATTCAATCTAAAATCCCACCTTTTCCATTCCTACTTCATTAGGGTAATTAATGTATGTGTATAATTCAAACGGGTAGTAAGTCGGCACGAAAAAAAAATACTATTGTGATGACAACTCAAGAGTGTAGGCGAAACTTTATTAGTATCAGGCGAGGTGATTTGTATAAAAAATATCTTTTTGAGGAATTTTTAGGAGATTGACTCCAAGCAAATGGAAAATATTTGAAAATGTAATGCCACTAAAAGCTATTTGGGGTGTCCCTTAAGCATTTAGAAATAATAATAAATTGTTTGGGGAGTTTAACAAACTGGAGGAAGGAACATTTTGATGGGTGAGAGGGGGGAAGTGGAGGATAAATGTGTGGTAACACCCCACCCTATCTACCCTCCCCCTTCCCATTTCACCCTCAATGAGTAACACTGGATATAAAACTATCGACAAACACACCATAGAATGTAGATCATTTCCTCAGCATCTGACAACCCAAGCTAAGAGGGTTGAGGACAGCGTCTGAGAGTCGCAATGGTTACTTAATTTTCTTTAAAAGATCCATACGTCAGTCATGTAATTACTTATGATGGAAAATATAAAAATCCAAATAATAATAATATTAAAAAGAAGAAGAATGGTAATAGAAATATCTTATCAATTGGCATACAAGTGTTTTATTTTTTAAACCTTTCTTTCATGGACATATAAAATTGGGGGTCAGAGGTCTGGACCCCCCTTGAAATTTGTTAGAGCCCTTAAAAGTAAGGTGGGGGGTGGGGGAGGGGGCATATACGTATAAAATAGAAATAAGAATTTGTGATTTTTACTTTTCATTCTTGTATTACATCAGCCAGATACGAATTATTATTATTTTAATATAAACTTAAGAGATGCACTAAAAATTCCTATTGTAAAACTAGCTTTACCAACCTTAGCTTGTAGCATGTACAAAGGTGTAACTATACAGTACCCTCCCCAAATCTTATGTATAATTGTAGATTATAAAAAAAATGGCATTTTATATTGAAGTTATTTTATAATACGAAATAATATAGAGTAGGTAGGTTGAATTTAGAGGAAGCGCATCCACATTTGCGCGGAGATATAAGAGAGTAAACCCAATGAGAAAAACCACCCTAAGTGCATTACTATTCAGCCATAAAAGTTGTTAAAATTGTTGCTAAAAAGTTTCAATATAACATAAAAAAAAACTTAATTTGAATTAAATAAACAATATTCATACAAATCTATAATCAACTATCAATATTAGCACTTATAGAGACTTAAACAAACATTGATCTCAGTGAAATTGTCTACATTTCCTCCAAGGACAAGCTACAGGCAGTAGCTCAACAGACAATATAGCTCATCTCTGCATCCTTTCTTGATTCATGTACTCCTTAAATAAATTTTATTAAAGTCTTGAAAATGACCTTTCAGCTGTTTCTATTCATTTTACAGAAAAATATGTACATACATTTTTTGTACAGCATAAATTATGCGCAATGAAGTGACTATTGAGTAATTTTTGATTGAAATATTAGAAGTTTACGAAACAAAAATAGACTTAAAAGACAATGCTTACATCTAATATCAAATTAATTTCGGGTAGGTGAACCTGCATAGTGGGCCCTATTTTGGACATGGGCCTGCGGCATTTTGCCACTACCCTCTACTTACACCACTGAATTTGTGACTATGTAGAAAACATCCATAGTAGTGATATCTATCTTTGGTTCTCAAAATGGATGATCTTCAAGTGTGTTCATAAATAGTGTTTTAAATACAATTTTTCAATTTATTTGTGAATGAAAATTTCATGGTAAGTTTATAAACTATGTACTACATAACAAATAAATAATTTATTTAGTGAATTTGATAATTTTACTTTATTTCTTGATTGTGTTTTGTTGGAAATAATTAAGTAAAGGAACCATGTGCTTTTAATGCAATTTTTGGGCAACTTTGCACCAGCTCAAAGTGAAGCTTATTTTGATTCAAAATTAGCTGGTTATTTAGGATGCATTTAAATGATGATAAAATTACCTTACAGTAGTTTCATTTGACAGTTTAAACAATTTATTAACATAATTTGGCTTAAAATTAATATTAGGCCTAGTTAGTTTATTTAGGGCCTAAGCTATTGAAAAAAAATCATATGTTGCTCACTTTTATTATTATTATTAATATCAGCACCGCGTCTTACTGCCCGTTCGGGTTATACGCACTTACGCTAATGTGTATATGGTAGGGTGATTGTGAGATGAAATGGAGGACCTACAGTTTAACGTGGAATCCGAACCACGGTGGAGGCCTGGCATTCCACACATTTGCTCACTTTTAAATTGCTAGTAAAACTTATTGGGAACTTTAGGCTAGGACTACTTACTCAATAATTTAAGTCTCTAAATATAATAAACTTTTTATTTCAGTGATCAAAATGGGTATGAATTCAAAGCCAAATTCACCTGTGATAAGGTATGGTATGAAACCAGATATACCTGTGATAAGAAGGTATGGTATGAAACCAGGTATACGAGTGAATAGCTACAGTCAATATACGAAGACAGGAAAGCTTCCAAATTGTATGGTAGGCCTAAAGTTTTTTCTGAAATAGAAGAAGACATGTTTGTATTACACATTATATTTATAAATGATGTTGGAATTCCTGTTTCACTCTTTGACTTGCGCTGTAAAGTGATTCATTGGAACGCAATGTTCTACAATTTAAAACCAATATGCCAGGCTGGGAGTGGGGACGTTCCTGCTTAAAAAGGCACAGAACTGTTCTAGCACAAAAGTTTGCCACCAATATAGCTTGAAAACAAGCTCAGGTAAATGAAACCACACTTAATGAGTTTTTTTTATCATCTTGAACTAGAATTAAGAGTGTCACCAAGTAATATTTATAATTTCATTGAAAGAGCTTTTCAAGACAACCCTAAAAAGGGAAAATTACTGTTTAGAGATCTTGCCGTCACCCTGAGAGAATTCAAAATAGTACAAAGTCATGTTTCACAACAATGTTTTGTTGTAATGCTGCTGGAGACATGGGGCACCTCCGGGTACTAAGTTACATGGGGCACCTCCGGGTACTAAGTTACATGGGGCACCTTCGGGTACTAAGTTACATGGGGCACCTCCGGGTACTAAGTTACATGGGGCACCTCCGGGTACTAAGTTACATGGGGCACCTCCGGGTACTAAGTTACATGTTTCAAAATGTAGATGGATTGACCAACCAATGTTTAATGATTGATTTGAGCATCAATTCTTACCCCATTGTACAACAAAAATGGGTAAAAAAGTTAATGATGCATATATAAGTATAAAGACCTTAAAACTATGCTCAGAAAATTAAATAATATTCGTGTGCCTTGTACCCAACTCCACGCATTTAATTCAGCCACGAGATGTTGGTTACCCATTGGTGTAATGGCGGCAGACTAAGGAAGGACTTCCAAAGTCAGCTTTTGAAATGAACACTTCATGTTGGCAAAGATAAAGCATCATACAATCTGTTCAAAGGTTTCTTCTGTCCATTAGACCGGTCGGGTTCTAAGTAAGCTTCCAATGTATGCACAAGATGTTATAGTTGTGAGAGACAACATCTTGTTAAAATTCAAGAACTGTTTGGAAAATATACATCTTCAGATTTGCAGAAGGTGGAGAAAGCGCAGAAAAAGTGTTTCTATAGAAGAAATGGAAGAGTACTTTGCAAAGTGAGTCCTAGCCAAAGCATCTGAGCCTAAACGTGGCTGACCTAGAACTCAAGGTCAGAGAAACAAGTTCCAGTTCAATGGAGTCTAATGACTGTGCAACTGACAGTAACGCATCATTATCCTCAGATTTAGAATTTTAAAATGAGTTACAATTATATAAGAATGATTTAGGAAATATCGAAGAATAAAAAATGCAGTTTTTGACGACACTGTTATGGAAGGTAGCGTTGTAAAACCATCAACCATTTATACCAAGCAGCATTTTGTTCATGATGCTGTTGTGTTTACAGAGGAAGCACATGTTAAACAATTGCCTCAAGTTACATATAACATAGGGGATTCTGTTATTGCAATTTATGAAGGAAGGTTCTTCCCCGGTCAGTGCACGGAACGCAAGAATATTCTACAGGATGCAGTGAATGGAATATTGGAAATGGCCAACTAATATAGTGCCCGTTACTAGTAGAGGTGTATTCAGTATTAGAGAGACTATTCTGTCAGGACAACTGCTTTGTTGAGAGTTCATGGATTGAGACACTGGCCCTAAAAAGCCTAATTTGCAATTCTTACAAAGCCTTTGATACACTTCATAAGTATCCTACATTGTCTTTGTAAGAGTGTGGTAATTAAAAAAAAAAACATGCCCAATATTGTATTAAGTTGTTTAGTGTGATTTGAATTTCTCTGTGAAAACTCTTTTGTAAAAAAAAATGACCTTTTTTTAGTTGGATATATTTTATGCTATTATTTTGTAAATCTTGTTGTTTTTTTTAATTGAATTGAATAAAATTATGCACATATTGTACATTTTATAGTAAAGGAAATTGATAAAACTAAAGAAAAAGGAAAAATAAACTACTAATAGTAAGTTTGATGAAGAAAGCCAACCTAGGGAAAGAGGAAAAATGTGTGAAGAATCCAATGCACAAAGGTGACATCTTCTTCCTTTCTTCTGTCTTCTATAGTAGAAGTAGTCACACACACATTTTAACACAAATAAAATAATATTTGGTCATTGTTGCCTTTATCAAACACTAACAAGAAAAGAAGAGAATTTAAATTCAAAATGGAGTAATTCAGTGTTTGTGTTATTTGTACTCTCTTCTTCTTTGTGTTTGATAAAGGCAACATAATATGAAGATTACATATAGAAAAAAAAAGTGTTGCGAAGTTACCTTAATGCTGATGGTACCATCATATTCAGAACAGACTAACCTTCCTTTACCCCCTCTAATGAAATATTCAGCGCAAAAGATAAGATATTTTATTTCTTAGTTTAAATAAGTTGCATCTTAAGTGATTGTACCATTTTTAAACATGAAACTATTAACTCATAAAAAATACAATGCAAGGTAATTTGCTCCTGAAAGTTCTCGGAGGTAATGAGGACACTTGATACAAAAAAAAACCAATCTCTTCATTTATTAACTCCAAGTACGACGACGGTGACATGTTTAATCTCGTCTCAACTGGAACTTTTCCTCGGTCACTCCAGCCTTGTTGATAATGTTGATAAGGATACTGTCCCCGGTGTAGATGTCTCGCTCGGCTGCAGATATGAACACATCTTTCAGGATAGCTAGGGCCTTCTCCTTGGCTATCGGCTCAACCACTACGTTCTCCATGTTCTTGAGGCCAACCTGACAAGGAGAAATCTTCGCTTAAAAACAAACATCGTACACCGGGAAGAGAAACAGGAACATATGTGCTGGACAAACACAACATAGTCCCACTTTACATTGCCGCCGACGGTTTCATCTCTTATTAGTCAATCCCTGGAGAAGAGACCATCACACCTTCAACAGAACTACAGAAAAAAGAAAACAGTGAAGAGAGAAATGATCAGGAATAGTTCAGAATTACCCAGTTGTCCATTATTACATCATTGTTTGTGCAGGGGTGCAGAATATATTCAGAGATCCAATATTTCCCCAGAAAAAAATTCCCGAAAACCATAGCACTCAAAATAGAACATTGAATTTTTTTTTACAGAAGCTGAAGGGAATAAGGATTATTACCTACAACGTAGTTTGGAAATTCAAATATAAATATTTTTTTAATCATTGTTATTTTTATAGTTCCTACCTTATAAAACTTTAGTTTTCTCCCATATCCTTGTGTGCATTACATTTCGTTATTAAATGTTCATTGATACCAGTACCAAAATTTAATTTTACATCTTGAAAGTAGGTCTATCACTATCAACCACACTCGGGGAAATACTATCACTATTTACCTGAGATACCAAACACCCAGGTAGGGTAGGAGACTGATGACTCATCACTCAATCACGCCACTAGCCAGGTTGAATTATTAGATTTTTCCTCTGCCCCTTATCTCAACCTCTGACTTGTTATCTCAACCTCTGACACATTATATTAGCCCCTGTATACCGGCACTGCCCCACTATGGCACATACTGATAGTGTGTGTTGAGTGTCATCATACAAACTAAACTACCACATCAGAACCAGAATGTACTAAGAGCGTCAACAAAATTGTTAGACTTTTCCCTGCACCAAATTTCCTCAGGACTGCTTTAATTTATCCCGAACCTCGTTCATGCATTCGGACATATTCAGCGCCCCTGTGTTTTGTGTTCAGTTCAGATGAACTAAATCACTTCTCAGGGTAATTCACCTTTTTTCTTAAGCAATAGGTCCTTGGAATGTCCATTCAAACCTCAATTGAAAGTGTCTCTATGCACCTTCATTGCTCATAGTCCACATGCATTACAAGATTCTTGGCAAGGTAGATCTTTGTTAACAAGGAAGCGAGCATGAAAGAAAATATAATTTAGGGAAATATACTCATATAGGCTGATTATTTTGAAATTTTGAATTTATTTTCAGGCAAATTTGTGTGTTCAAATCATTTTTCGCAAGTAACATTTTATAATTTTGAAAACCTTGAGATATTTAAGACTACTCATGTCAAAAATGTTGTCCAAGAGTTGAGAAACCATATGAATCATCCTTGTGGCATATTTAGGGCTTAAATAGTCGCAACTAGTGTGCTAGTGGCTAAGGACCCTGCAGAGTACCTGGTTGTCGAGCAAGGGTTGCAACAACGCGCCTGCTGACCCACCCGCCCGAAACTTGGAGCGTTCGCAGTGTCCGATGGGGTCGTAGCTGTAGACACAGCCCTTCCCCTCTTCGTCTAGGCCCGCCAGGATGTTGGACACGTAGTAGGGGAAGAACCGCTTGTAATAGAGCATGGTGGACAGCATCTGGGCCACTGCAGGTGTGGACATGCATTTCTGGTGCTCGTGGAGGTACATCTGGGGGAGAAGAAACATCTAGAGCATGCATCTGATTACTCTCACATGGCCCTCAATTACTCAGTTCTGATCTGCCGACCCTGTCTAACCTGCAAGCGTGCTTCAAGAATGCGTGTGAGGGTAAGTGTGTCACACCAGCAACCCGTTGCACCGAGCACCGTCACGTCCGACAGCTTGAATAGCTTAGACTGCTCACGAGTGTAGATAGAGAAGCCACTGCTGAGGCGAGTGTCCGAGGCGATAATAGCATAGTCCTCCCCTGCTATGGCCACGATGCTCCTGTGAACAAATGCTCTCATGACACCTACTTTTTCAGAGTACATGTCTGCCATCAAGTTTTTTCTTTTTTCTTTCTAAAATCATATTTTTACATTTATTTTCTTTCTTACTCTCTTTCTCGAATAATTATCTTTCTTTCCTGTTTTTCAAGACATCCCCAATAGACAACAAAAAATGTAATAGTTTTCGAGAAAGTAATTACTTAAACATTCCGTTTTGGTATGTCACGCATGCCTCAAACATACAATTTAATAACTGCTGCAGTTCCTTTGAATAAAATAAACTACATACCCTCCATTGTCTGCATACGGAGAGAATCCGGCCTGTTTAGGAGCTACATTAGCAATATGTTCTTGTGAAAAACTCACTGGTGAACCCATCAATTCCATTTTCAATTTTATATAAATTAAATTAATGTAGGATTGGTACCCACGAATGATGACAAAACAAATTTAGTAAACTTTACATGGGTGCCAACCAAAAATTAAAAATGTTCGTGTAACAAAATACTTTCTAATAAATTAAGAATCGACAATAAGCAAAATAGAATAATACATTTCATGGCGGATTCTGCTGCCACAGAGGCAGCAGCGTAAACTACTTCTTTAATACTACCCACACAAATTAGTTAAAATGCTGTTGAGAGTGATATGTAAAGGATCCAACATCGCTATTTTAGTGATATGGGATAATTGCTGGGAGTTGGCATATATTTTGGCTAATATGCTATATCTTTAAAAATACCTGTATATTATGTGTGAAATCATAATATTGTATGACTATTTCGCTAATAGGTAATTTACAATATTATATAATTTATTCTGTGTGCCGTCAATTAAATTTGTACAAATAATATGTTTACAGTATTAGCTAGCCTTAGTAATTTTTTTATTTTAAGCACCGTGTCTTACTACATGTTTATGTTATACACCAGCAAGACTTTGTGTTTTCATTTCAAATAATGGGAAGTCAATTGCTCATGTGGTTTGTGAAACTTTAGCGTTGAATAAACAATTTGCTTCACAATTGAAATAAGTAGGGTAGGTCTATTGAGTATTGTGAATCTTACCATTCCTAGCCATCTCTCTAATTTGTTTTAAATCAGTGCTATGTTAAATGTGTTACATTAACATGTTTAATTAAGCTATTTAATCATATTCCATCAACCGGGGTAAAGATTACCCTGTTTTTTTTAATGATTTTCATAAAATATATTCCATTCTATAAAATAAAATATTGCTTGTAAATATTAATTATACCTTTCATTTCCAGTTGATTAATTAAAAAAAAAAGTTTATTGACTACACAAGGGAAAAATAAAAGAGAGGGGTAAAAGTTACTTGGTTGTTCGGGATTGATGGCAGATGAATCCCTAATTATAACAACCGGGAAGACCACTGAATTAAACAACTTAACACTTAATTATTATTTATTATATCACGCGCACACAAAAAAGGACCTTGTTCGGTCTCTTCATTTTGGATATCAAAACAAAAGACTATTGGCCCTTGCCAAAATAAAGTGACAGCAGTAATATAAAATGCTCATAATAAATGCAAAGACACACAATACACAACATACCACCCTCATAAAACAACACATTATTTTAACAACAGAGTCAGAAGGGCTGAAATAGAACAATAGAAAATATAATAAACACTGGAAGCACTACTGTACATTAATCAATTGGTAAGGGACACAGCTTTTGTACCACCCGTTTGACAACACTGGATGACGTACGGACAATAGCTACTCGAACACAATTATCAAGACCACAATGGATCTCCTCCACCACTGCCAATCTCCACTCTAGGGGGGGAACATCATAGTCCTTCAGGAGTACAACCATTAGTGGATGAAGATCGGGGGATACAGTGGTCCACTTGGAACACTGCTGGAGCTGGCTTAAGTAGTCAGATGACCCCAACTTCCATAATCGCTGTGTGCATTGTTGAACCAGTTGCCACCTAGACAGTCTGGTCATAGAAATGTGGGTCAAATTTGACCCTGGTATTGCGGTGATAGGCCCACCTATTAAGAAATGACGAGGGGTCAGACTTTGATGGTCACTGGGATCGGCGGATAGTTGACAGAGAGAACTAGAATTGAGGCATTGCTGTGTAACATTTTACCTTAATCTTGCTACGCCACCTGCCTTGGCTAATTAAGAAAGGACCAGCGTAATCCACACCACAGTTTAGAAATGGCCTTTATGAACGTACACGAGATTCCGGCAACTTTCCTGTTAGTTGCTGAGCTGCCTTTGCCTTTAGCCTGAAACATTTCATACACTTGTGGACTATTTGGCATACAACACTCTTGCCATTCACTATCCAATATCGTTGTCCAAGAGTTGCAAGTAGAAACTGGAGCCCAGCATGAAGTAATCTTAGATGCTCATTTTGGATGAATAATATTGTGAGGTTGGAGCTTGCTGTCAAGATGATAGGGTGTTTCTGGTCGTACTCAACCTCAACATGATGCAACCAACCTCCCATTCTTAGGAGACTCTCTTTGTTAAGGAAAGGATTAAGACTGCGAAGAGAGCCCTTTCCTCAAATTTCTTTAAGATCTTGGAGATCTTTAACCTCTTGTAGGTATGATGATAGCTGTGGCTGTCTGATGAAATGAAACAAAGTTACTCGAAGCTCCTTCACCGTTATCGGTCTTGGTGTCTAAGTTGCTGCTTTCTTGCATTGGTTGTGAAGCAAAACAATAACTTATTACTCGCTGCAATCTGGTTAGTGATGAGAATCTCGTAACAATTTCCTCGGGATTTTGTGTCACTGATATATACACTGATTGGTTCTTACGTTCGGTTGTCTCCTCCTTGGGTGTAATATACTTACATTGAGGCCTTTGATCACTTTCCTTTGCCAGCCAATCTGGCCCGTACCACCATTTGTTGTTATCATCGGTTTCTAAAAGAGTGATAAGAATAGTTGCTGTTTCTTTTTGTGTGTGTGTGTGTGTGAAGGTCCAATCCACGAATTTATACTAGATTGTTTTGTTCGTTTTTTAGAATTCATGGTTAGATTGGCAATATCAAAAAATACATATAAATTTAGCACACGGAGGAAGCACACCAGTCTTACCTCTATAAAATATGACTAAAAAACAAATTAACACAAGTTCACACTACACACTAAACTAGCAAAACAAAAAACATTCACAAGCTAGAAGTCACAGTATTTGAAACTTTGAAACACGCACTTATATTCAGGTAAACTGTTTTCTAACTGACGATAATTATATTTTCTTATACTGCAAGGAGCTCGGGTTTGAAAGCCCC
>CABFVZ010002144.1:49794-75474 GCA_902151445.1 Timema monikensis | reverse complement strand
TATTCCAATTTGATGATGGTGATGCCAACCATGCTAACACAATAGTTGAATCTGTCCAGTAGAAACATTTGGTGATGTTTTTGTTAAGGGCTAATAGGGTACGATGGGTAAGTTCTGCCAATAGTAATGCTCCACATAATTCTAGTCTTGGCAACGATGATTTTTTGAGTGGAGCTACACGGGACTTAGAACAAATGAGGTTGACTGTACCGCAACCTCTTGAGTCTGTGCTTCTTAAATACAAACATGCGCCATAAGCAGACTCCGATGCATCTGAAAAACCGTGAATCTCCAACTGGACGGTTGTGTCACCTGCTAGAATTCTTCTCCTGATTTGCATTTTATCGAGACTTGTGAGCGATAAAAGGCATTGTTGCCAACTTGAGTGCAAACTGATTGGGACCGATTCATCCCAACCTAATTTTAACTGCCATAATTCTTGAAGGATAATCTTGGCCTTCAGGATGACTGGTCCGATCAACCCTAATGGATCAAAAATATGAGCTGTCACCGATAAAATTGTTCGTTTTGTGACTCGATTTACTACGTTCTGTGACACATTGTTAACTGAGTAGTGAAAAGTGTCACGCTTTGGATCCCACAGCAGACCCAATGTCTTGATGGTGCTATTTTGGTCAACTTGAAGAGTCGGATTGCTCTCTTTATCTTCTGGAGGAATGTTGGCCAACAGCTCTTCCTCATTATTACACCATTTCCTTAAATGAAATCCGCCACGTTGTAAAAGTGCTATCACCTGATTTTGAAGGGTCACAGCTTCTTCAATGGTGTCCACTCCTGTCATGAGGTCATCGACGTAGAATTCCTTCCTTACTACCTCTGACGCCATGGGATAGTGGTCTTGTTCGTCTCGTGACAATTGTTGCAAAGTTCGTGTTGCTAAGTATGGTGCACAAGCTGTTCCATATGTTACTGTCAGCAAGCGATAAACTTGATGAGGCATGCTAGGATTCTCTCTCCAGATAATCTTCTGTAAATTAAATTGTGACGAATCCATTTTGATTTGGCGGTATCTTTTTTAATGTCTGCCGTTAGCACAAATGTGTACGTTCTGAAGCGTATGATAATGGAAAATAGATCATCTTGCACAGTTGGAACAACCATCAAAGTATCATTCAACGATGATACAGAACTAGTCTTTGCTGATATCCATAATAAACGCCGCAAGAGAATTGAGAAGGGTTGTTCGTTGTAACACAGTTGATTTCACATCTTGTAACGACTTGCTTGTACTATTTATTCTTTGGAATAGTTGGTCTCATAGAACCAATAACCTGAATGGATGGATAGTAAATAAGATGCGATACTAAAAACAACCCCAAGAGGTGACAGGATTTTCTCAATACTTACTTTAGGAGAATATAATAATCCAGGAGGTATCACACGGTTGTGATGTTCGCTCGGGTGATGTCTTCACACGAACCGTGTTCCTACGAGAACCCGGACCTTTTCTCTGTATTACGCGCTCCTTTAAAAAATAGACAGGGATAGTGGTTTATCCCGCTCTCTCCACGCAAATTAGAGTGCACTCCCTCTAAATTACACCTACATAATCTCTAATCCATAGGCGTAATTAGTGCATAGGCGTATAATCCGAACGGGTAATAAGACACGGTGTTATAAAAGATATTTGTTACCGTGAATGTGCTGAATTCATTATTTTATAAAATAAACAGTGAATTGAATCACTGAAAGCGATGGTTTACTTAACAAATAATAGGATTACCTAAATTAACCCAACTTGAAGTGAACATTATTAATGCGTTTTGGTATGCGATACATTTTAACGAATACTGCTACACAGAGATCTGTATACAATGCATATAATATACTATAGTATTTGCACTAAATATCTAAATATATACCATATGCATACATAGTATTTACTATAATATATAGATATAATTTAGATGTATGTGATGGATATATAAACGCTATACATGCTATTAACCGTTCAAGGCACTGTGGCGTGCACCTGGATCATATGAAAGGGGCCCTAAACTTTCTGAAAATATTTTGAATGCTTCTTGATCAACATCTTTGAGAGGATTTTTTCTTAGTAGTATTGTGAGACTATGAAACCTAAGAAGCATTTAAAAATCTATCCATGCTTTGTAGGCTTTTCTCTTAGAAATTGTATTAAAATATTCTCAAGATGAGAACATCTTTCAAGTGGTTTTATTCAGAGAACTTTAATCAGAATTATTTGGGACATGTTTGTAACTTTTTACATCATTTTAATAAGTTGTATTGTGGTGCCTAACTCAGCTGAAGGTTGATTTTGTTGGTCACTGTGTATGATACCTTTAGTGTTTGTTTTACATGGATTTATATATTACCTTCATGTATAATTCATAACTTGTACTCTATGTAAACGAGACGTCTGTAACCAATAAACCGTTTTATGAAAGTTAATTTGTATGTGATATAATAAAACAAATAATTTAGCCAATTATTTTTGTTCCTCTTGTATCTGCGTCTAAGTGTCCGTACAGTTTAAAGAATAGACGATGAGAAGCATTAATTTAAAGGAAATAATAATAATAGCACCGAGTCTTACTACCCATTCGAGTTATACGCTTTAAGTATAAATCATGCTAATGGATTAGGAATTGGGAAGGTTGAATTTAGAGGAAGTGAACCCGCATCTGCGTGGAGGGGGAGTGGAAAACCATTTAGGAAAAACCACCCCCAGTTCACCCGACCGAGATTCGAACCTCGATCTCCCCGTCCTCAACACGACTAGCGTTAGCCAACTACGCCACTTAGGCGGGTTAAAGCAAATATACTAACATTTCCTCCAGTCCGAAATGTGAATTTTCTTGAACCAATTTAAAATAAAATCCTCTAAAGAAGATCCACATTTAATATCAAATATGCTTAGTAATATTTAAGGACAGCTTAATGTCATTTTTAAACTCTATTTATTTATAGTTCATGTGAGAAAGTGCAAAATAGATAATGTTAATGATGGAAGGTGGTTAAATCATAAAAAAACAAAGTTGTATGGCATAATTTATTGACAAGAAGATAATCAAATGATTCATACATAGTACAACATAATTATTTATGATAGTGAACAAATATGTCGACAATTAGATATCAAATGCATTAATAAAGTCAATACTCAAAATACCATAGTATCCTTTATAAAATGTCTTCAAACAATATTTCATTAGCATTAAACACAAGCACAATTTGTAATGTTATTACAGTTCTATAAGATAATTAAAACCACAACATTCTTTCCAAACTAAAAAATCTATATAATTTATTAAATTCCCTAAGGTGGAATTAACTTAGGTTAAGTATACAACCATCTCTACTAGAAATAACTCAAATGTTTCTCGAATCTGAATCTTAGAACTTTTTCAAATCTTTTATCCAAATTAAAATCCCAAAATCTTTCAACATGTACTGCTCCAGTTTAAGTGAAAATATTTAAAATTTAATAGTTATTTTTAAATTTATTTTAGGTATTTAAGATACACTTTTTGAGCTGAGTATTCATTTAGCACACAATATTTCATTTAAAGTTGTTTAAGGTTTGATGCATAGATATGTATATTATGTTTGTATGGCGTGATATATTTCCTGTCCTGTCTATTGCATCATAAACAATAATTGCTTAAAATCGTTATTGTAGGTAAAGATCTTCAAAATATTCTACTAGATGAATCTTGAACATAAAATTCAAATTGAACGTTAACGTTTAAAAATGAGGTGACACAGTGGATAAATAATTTTATATTATAAATTGATGAAAATGAAAACTAAACCAATTGTGTGAAGAATCCAATTCACAAAGATAAAGTAGAAATAGTCAAACACACATTGAGTAATATTTCAGGATTGTTGACTTTATCAAAGAGAAGAGGAAACACAACACAATGAATTCAAAAAGAAATATTTGGAAGAAAACCTTGGCAATCTGTTTGGTGCAGACAAATTTCTCAAAGTTGGTTTTATGGTTATCCAATATAAATAATATATAAGTTATAAGTATACTCAATAATTGGAGGCCATGGGAATGAAGTGTTTGAGGAGCAGGCTAGCTGTTACCAGAAGAGCTGAGATCAGGAATGAAGATGTAAGGTCTAGAGTTGGGGTACATGAGATAGTAGGGAAGCTAGGATGAGATGGGAGGAACAGATAGCGGCAAGTTTGCAAGTGTGAGGAGAGCGGAAGAGAGTTAGGTGGAAGGACAGAGAGAGAGATGAAGGCATTTTACTAAACAGACCCGGCCACAGGTTGGAAAAATTTGATGATGAATAATTGAAAACAAAAGGTGATGGTAATAAAATATATCTCAAAACATTAAAGTGTTAATATTTTAGTGAGAAAGAAACTCCTTGATTAAGGCCCGGTGGTATTCTTGATTTAGTAATCCATTGGTGGGCCAGTTCCCACTGTCTAAGTGAGAACTGTTGCAGTGTTTGGGAAATGCTCTTAATATTTTGGTTGTGTAGCAGGTTTGAAAGTCCAGTTTATTTTGTATCAAAACTATGAATGTTCATTCGCTGTCTGAGAAAATCTGTAGCAAAGCTTATTATATATTCTGCGTCACATAATTTTAAAGTATAATCACCAGGACGTTCAAACCTGAACACAACCAAAATATTAAGAACATTCCACAACAGTCTAGGAGTTTTCAAATCAGACTGGAAACTGACCTGTCAATTTAACAATTCTCAACTCGAGATTACCACCAGGTCTTAAAAGTTTATTTCTTAGTAAACATTAACATTAAAAAAAAAATACTATAACATATATATTTTATTCTTCCTTTATTCAAATTAGTTACACGGCCCAGTCCAGATAAACCTAAATCACTTCTTAAAATAATGATCTAAATCATAACAAGGATAACATTATGAATCTGGAGTGATAAGGATTAAACATTTCTTGGAATGTCTTTATTGATTTGGTACAGCAGACACACACATTCAGCACAATGCAGTAAGAAAACATAAAAATATATAATTAAAACACAATCCTGGGTTATCTGTTTTATGAAAACCAATTACTACATTATATAATGTAAATCATACTTGTTTATATAACAATAGTTTGTGAAACAGAAGTGTCCCAAGCCGACCGGTGCACATGAAAAGACAACATCGCAACTAGTACAAGAAATACAGATTGAAGTTTTACAAACTACAATACACAGGTCTGACAATTACTTCCTCCTGCGGCCAGCCCTGGAGCGTGTAGCTGTGTTGCTCCCCCTCGAAGCTCCACGTCCGCGGGCCGCTGCGGCTCTTGTACCCTGCTTAGGGGTGCCCTCACCTTCTGTGCTTTCGTTATCCCCCTCTTGAGCATCAGACTCTCCCTCGATGGAATCTATAAGGTTTCCCACTTCTTTGTCCACCTCCTCCCAAGGGATCTCGTCAACATCCATCGCAGCTCCTGACTTTTTCTCCGGAGTCTTGTCGACCTTGCTGTTATCGTTTATAGACTCGTCTGCGTCCACCTCAAAGGGATCGTACTTCTCTTCTGTGACAGACTCATCCTTGAGGACACCCTCCTTGGACTTGTCTGAGGTCTTCTTCTCCACGTCAGGTGCCTTGTCCTTTTCTGTAGTCAAAGAGGTGTCCTCTTCCTCGTCATTCTTGGTGGTGGTCACTCTGCGTCGCTTCCAGTTGCCTTCATCATCGACAGAGTTGTCATCGTCTGCCGGGCGCTTCTCCTGAACAGACATACTTTTAATTTATGATCCAATTAAACCCTTCAAATATATAGACTTTACAATTTAAAGTGTATCCTTCTTTACAGTGACAGCAGTGCATGAAACTTATTAGTGGTAGTTTAGTTAGGTTCCTTGTACACGGCATGGCAAGAATTCAAGTCACCAAATGGCATCAGTTAACTCCAAACAATCAAATGACCTCAGTTTAACAACTACAGACAATCAGTACGATGGATCACAGAAAGCAAATTACTTTGTATTTACAAAGAAAAAAACCCCGACAATTTGGGATTTGGTGGGTTCATCCTTTGAATGTAGGGCAGGACATAGTGGGAACATTTGTGACATTGTTCACAGAACTGAGAGGACGATGCAAAATTCTTCAATTATCTTCTGATGTCCAAATTTTTGTATGTACTATTACAGCGTCTAAGTGGCAGCTTGAACTGAAAAGTGACAATGCCGAATGAATGTATGGAGAAATCCTACATCGTGTGAAGAGCTTCATATACTAGCACGCCATACAGTGACCAAACAAGTCCAGTGGGGCGCCACGAGTGCAACGGCAGCCGCATACGGGCAATAATCATGACCATGACATGTGTAGAGCTATATTCCACCTAATTCAAGCTATTTTTGTGGGTTATGGAGCTTTGAAAAGACATTTCTGCAAAGAGGCTACAGAAGAATATTCTGCAGTGACTGTCTGGGGCATAAGACAGTGGCCAGTGATGATCTAAGTGTCGCCCTGTAATCTGACCACTGGACTTACATGTATCCAGAACTGAGGAAGTAACCTCGGTTGCGGAGAGGTGCAGTGACACAGATAGGAAACACCTGTAGCCTTCTCAGGGCCTGGTCCATACATGACATGGGACTAACCGTGGCGATGAGGCTACACCTGGAGCATGTGGTCCCGGGCTGAGAGTTAACAAGGAGCCCCCAGTATGAAATCCAGGGCAGATTAGTTGGAGATGTCTAGAGAGACCCCACCCGGTGGAGCTTCCTTGACATGATAGCAGAGACAATATCAAAATGTGAGAAAGACACATACATAAATGGAATTAAGGTAGCTGTGACTGAGTGAAGATGTACAGAAGGAACACACAGGAGCAGAAGATGTCAGTGACAACTGGGCATGAACGGACAAGGATAAGGACAAATGGACATAAGACCGAGGAGACCATCCCATCACAACAGAGTCCCGCTTCACTTGGCAACAAGCAACATGTGGGAAGAGACTTCCTCGGTAAACTGATGGAGATGGACGTCTGTGGACAGTAGACGCACGATGCCGCCAGGAAGCGGATTCAGAGGACGTCCGGGAGAAAGTGTAACAACATAGATGTAATAACAGGTAGTGTATAGTGTGTTTTAGGTTAGTTTAAGATCTAGCCCTAGAGTCGGTTTCGTGTGACAATAAACGGAGCACTATCTCCAGGTGGCGGACGCCTGCCTCTGCTGGATCTCCTGACGGCCCTGGGATCAGGGTGTGTAACATACCCGGAGCAGCTCAACTAGTGAGAACTCTTTAGTGAATTTATGGGGATATGTGGGCTAGTTAGTATATAACAGTCGACTGGACTTGCAGGACTGTGTCGTGTACGGCCAGTGTGTGCAAGAAACCCTGCAATATAGTGAGTTATTACCTAATGGCTTGGAAATGTACAAACACTGTATAGTCATGTCAAGATCAAAACGACCCAATGGGAAAGTATAAGAATAGGAGTGTGTGTGTGTGCTATTTAACCTAACTATCCTTTCAGGTTCATTGGTTTTCATCACTATCACTTACTAGGGGTGTGCAGGGTCCACTTTTTCAATTCAAAGCAAAATTTAATAAAATATATGAGATATTCTCAAAAGCGAATTGATGTTTGAATATTTCCTTTTAGTTGTTTTATGCTTGAGAAAATATATTGTGGTTATTTATATACTTTATGCATTAAAATTACTTTGAAAATATTTTAATGTAAAGTTCTTTGTAATATTTCATGTTAATCTGACAAATGAAGTTATTATCATAGCATGCAATTCAATTACTTCAAATTTGTTCAATAAGAATATTAATTTTTAACGTATAAAACAGCATCGAATGTTTATAATTCCACATAAATGGAGTATTTTGGCTGTCAGTATTTTTAATGGCGAAGTTTCAAAGCGAAGTCGAAGCTTTGCACACCCCTATCACTTTCTGTACATTACTATTGAGCAGAGGTTGCCAAAGAGTCAACCGCAGCCAATAGTTTGACCGTTAAAAAAGATTGAGAGAAAAAAAAATATGAAAGGATTTGCAGATTTTTCTTATATCACCATTATAAAATCTAAATATCGAAGCTGACTGATGACCATTTACAATCCTGCCTATGTTTGTGGGAAAAATATTATTAACTCTCATTCAACAAAATATCCTAAGATTATGCGGTGTCATGTATCAACTTAAAAGTCAAGTGTTTAAAGAGAAACTACTTGTTTCAGGGAAATTATATATATTTTGTAGTTTGATGAAGAACTCAAGTTTCAGTGTATGAAAGGGTTCTAATTTCTTGGATGCAATATAAATTTACTATTAAGATACAAAACGGGTTAATCTTTTTACCAACTAAACAAACAGTATAAGCTTGTGGTTCTGTAGTAGGTTGCAAAGGATTTTTCTTCTCTGGATTAGATGCCTAGTTCTAAAGTCTGGCCACTTCTGCTATCGAGTGTTTGCACACTGTCTTATTGTACATTCATAATAAAGTGCTGTGCTCACAGTTCCGGCTGCCGCCTCTTCCTCCTTCCTCTTGAGGGCCTCCCTGCGGTCCTTGGCCTCCAGAGCCCGGGCCTAACACACAAATTTAAAGAGATGCCATTTAATATGGATTATAAGTTACTATGAGATATCAAGACATAAGCCATTAAAACTTAGTATAATTACTACACAATAATTAGTACTTGAAGATAAAATTATCATCCCAACATTAATTTGTAATGCATATAAAACACTCCTAATAGTTTGCGTGGATTGAGATCGTAGTTTTCTCGAACATTGGTGAAATGGTGAACCAAGGTCACAAATATAACAATATACTAGAGATAAAGTAATATTAATCTATTACTCACCTGAGTTTTGAGGAGGGCAATAAAGTTGTTGTAGTGACCCAAAGTGCGACAGTGAGTCGAGGCGTCTTCGTCGTTCTGGAAGAACCGGTGGCACAGCCGGCACGTCACGCCAGCCACTTTCTTCAACAGACTCTTGCCTGGAATAAACCAAACAATTACCGCCCTTGCCAACACTCAAACACATACAGTATACATTTTTTGATATATTGTCACTCACCCACTGGGACATCTGCGCTGTACTTGGGGATACGGTGTCTCAAGCTCTGCCCCGGACCGTGTCCTTGGGTGTCCCCTCCTGTCTCTGCTTCACCCTCCTTGGTGTCATCCTTAGATTTATCCTCTTCTCCTTCTTTGCCCTCTTCCTTCTCTCCATCTTCTCCCTCGCCAGTGTCCTTGGACTTGTTTTCCTGGATGTCGTCTTCTTCCTGTTCGCGCGTGCGCACCTTCATGTCCTTGTTCAATTCGTCCCCTACAACAAAGAAAAAATAATCCAAAAACCATAGTGCTTCACACTTTCTGGCTCTCTAATACCCCTAGAGCTACAGCGCACCAGTTGCCTCTAGAGCTACAGCGCACCAGCTGCCCCTAGAGCTATTGCGCACCAGTTGCCACTAGAGCTACAGCGCACCAGCTGCCCCTAGAGCTACAGCGGACCAGCTGCCCCTAGAATTACAGCGCACCAGCTGCCCCTAGAATTACAGCGCACCAGCTGCCCCTAGAGCTACAGCGCACCAGCTGCCACTAGAGCTACAGCGCACCAGCTGCCCCTAGAGCTACAGCGCACCAGCTCTGATTTGAGCAGAACCGACCAAGCTGTAATTAGTTGACTAAACCAGAGTAGCTTGTGCTGATGTCGTTGAAATATTTTAGAAATTGTCACCCTTGACTCCAACAATCTCTGCTAGTAATGCTAGTATTAACAAATTGACCAATACCATAACTGCCAGACTCGGCTGAGATGAAGTCGTCGAGGGTGAACTCATCTTCATCATCTCCACCGGCCGCCGCCTTCTGCTTCTTGCGAGCTTCCGCAGTTTTCTGAACAATCGCAAACAAAATCAATGGATAGGGAAATGTGCATGGAGCTAGTTGTACAAATAGTTCTAGCCTGAAAGTGGGTCGACTCTTTTCGGCCAATAACTTGCTTTTATAAACCAGAGACCAACCTATAATCTCTCCAATACTCTAATATTAGTTTATCTCTTTAATGAAACATCTTTTCACCCTTTTGAGACAAATGATATCGACAATGAAAAGACGATAACACTTTACACTGCTGCTACTGGACAGAGGTAATGGCTGCCTCCAAGAAAATCAGTACTTATATTCTTCCACGAGAGAGAATTAGTCTTTACAAATAAAACTAGTATTTAGGGAGGAAATGCCATAAATAATGGAGACATTTATCTAAATATTTAAATGCTGAGATGAAATAACAAATCAGCCCAGGATTTAATCAAGTTATGTTTTCATTTCTTGTATCTGTATTGTGAACCAACCTTTAGATGCAAGGGAGTGAGTCTATGGTGGTCCCACTCGATTCTCGTGGGGAACTCCTTCCCACACGGGAGACAGCGTGGGTGCAGGAACGCCTTCAGTTGCTGCCAACATAATTAACATTACTTCAATCTTTATTAATAGCTCAGACACAAGTTTTAAGTGCGTAGATGAAGTGAAGTGTATGTATGGCCCAAAATTTATCAGTAATGAATATAATATATATAAATGGGTTTACACTTTCACATTGATAACTTGAGAGCTGGGGACTGACTGACTGTTGTGTCTGTCCTAACCTTAAGTTAGATTATAAATTTATAATGCACATGAAGCCGTAGTGGAAAATATATAACACGAGTAAAAAACTGACCACAGGCTAGAAACAGTAATGGAGATTAAACAAAGTAATACAATAAAAAAACCTCAGGTTGAAAACTACATTACTGGTGAACCATTGTTTCTTTATAAGATTAGAAATTAAATATTTAATTTAGCCACACACAGAACACAATATTAAAGTCCATATATATAATATGTAATTTATGTTGGCAAAATTCGTTGTTGAAATTATTTGTATTTAACTATTTTAAACCACTCTTATCTGTTCTTTTGTTTTTTATTATTCTCATCCGCATTAATTAATCAATAAATTTATTTTAGATATATCACGTTGAAGAAAAACAATGATTTTTTTTACAATAGCTTCTGATTAAAAAATTGCAATATATGCCTGAAATAAATATAAGACACATGTATGTGTTAATTCCTACTCATACTCAGGTTTTGTTTAATTCATGCACAAGATTTGAATCAGATCAATATGAAATATCTTTTTAAAAATGAGATTCGATTAGTAAAGTATAAAAGATTAAATTTCAATTTGAAATGGAAAGTTTTGGATTAACCCATTTATTCCCATCACCCCCGTGTTAGGGCGGTGAATTTATTATTATTTTTTCTATCTATTTGGTTGTTCAGGAAATTTCTCACTTTGAATTACTAGGTTGGCGATAGTTCAAACTGTTGATAGCAGTTATTTCATCATAAAAACATTATTAAGGACATTATGTCAACAAAGAAAATGTAAGTCACTGTATTTTTTACTATTATAGTTATTTATTGTGCTTAATAGTAATATCACCATTAAATAAAATGTTACTCTGTACATAGTAACAAATACATTGATGCCCCAATATAGGTGCGATGGGAATGAATGAGTAGTTGGTTACTAAGTTTTTATCTTTTTATTTTTTGGATTTCAGGCTAACTTTAGATTAAATAATTTCAATTTTGGATGATGATAATAACATATTAGAGGCAAAGGTCTTCATGGGTCCTCCTGAAAACCCCTTACTTAGTGATGAAGACAGTGAAGATGAAGATTTTATCAACCCATACATCAATCATCTCAGTGGTAATCAACTTCGTGCTACAGCAGAGTTGCACGCCAAGCACCTTCAAGACAGTTATCGTTAGTACAATAATGGGTGAAGAAGATATTCCAGAAGAATACCTAGAAAATGTGAACACACCAGATAATGAAAATAAGTCTAATAGAATAAAAACTATAACTCCTTGCCAGAAGTGGCACCAGAACCAACTTGGGAACAGCCTGAATGGCTTCAAAATAATTAGTCCTGTTAAGATTTTTGAAAACTCATAGTTATTGTTCAAACAACTATGCTTTTCAGAAAGTTAATATAAAATTCAAGGTAACTATCAATGAAATCAAAGTGTTTTTAGGAATCCTCTTGTTGAGTGGATATTGCAGTGGAATAAGGTATCCAATGTATTGTGAAACTTCAAGTGATACTCATAATGAAGCAGTCTCAAAAGCAATGTCAAGAAATACTTTTGAAGACATTTTGAAATATTTACATGTATGTGATAATTTAACACTAGATGAGAATGACAAACTTGATAAAGTTCGTCCACTCTGGTTGTTACTAAATAAGAGGTGGTTAAATGCTTTCCCTAAAGATGCAAATGTATCAATTGATGAAGCAATGGTGCCATATTACGGTCGTCATGGTGCTAAACAACACATCCATGGTAAACCAATTCGTTTTGGCTACAAAGTGTGGTGTCTTTGTAGTCACCTTGGCTATTTAGTTCAAGGGGAGCCCTCTCAAGGTTAGTTTCTTTACTTCTGTTCGTCTACTAGAGGAACTAGAGTAAAGGCCACTACTGCACTGGCACTAATTGTTCGAACAGAATTGAGAAAGCATCCCCGGAAGAAGCATCTACTCTGAGGTTCTTCCTCTCAGCTGACAGATACAGATACTGGAATAACTTTGATAAGATACCAGGACAACAATATTGTAACGGTTGATTATACTCTTCGAGGGGCTAAACCAATTGGTAAAGCAAGGAGATGGCGCCACAAAGAAAAGAACAGACTTCAAATTGACCAGCCTGCCTGTATTATCAACTATAATAAGTTATATGGGAGGAGTTGACAGAGTCGACCAAAACATCTCGAATTACCGAGTAAATGCACGCATGAAGAAGTGGTATTGGCAGATGATCATGTTTCCTCTCAATGCCTCTGTGAACAACGCATGGCAGTTGTATCGTTTGCGATCCAAAGGAAAGGAAGATAGACTAGATCTAATTGGCTTCACTCGATTCATTGTACAAACCTATCTAAGTACAGCATAAGAGAAGCTCCAGGACCATCACCAAAACATTTAAAACAACGAGTGTGTGATGACATACGACTTGATGGGCTCAATTATGTGATTGTAAAGAGCATGACGCAAATTCGATGTGGGGAGTGTCGTAAAAATACAACAAGGAAATGCAATGTTGGATGTCATGTACATTGTTCGGAGATGTTTCATTGTTGCTGAAAGACTTATAATGAAGCATAATCTTGTAATTTTCCTACTCAATATGACCAAAATTAAATTGTAAATAATAATCTTGTAGTAGTGTATTAATCACTAATTTTAATAAAATTGATTTTTTACAACAATTTTATACACCTTTAAAATTCATTAATAACCTCTACCCTTTCTATCCCTCCGCCCCATTAATGGGGCATGTCATTATTTCAAAATGGCGCTATAAAAATATTTGAAGTTATATTATTGTTCCTTTTATAACCATACAAATGAATAATAAGACATTTACTAAAAAAAAAAATTTGGGAATAAATGGGTTAAAATTTAACAAAACTACTAAAACACAGATATAACTCAGTCACCTGATGTCTCTCGTGCTTGCGATGAGTCACCAAGCTGCCGTAGAAGGTGAGGTCACACATGGTACAGTACTCCTGGGTCCCCATGTGGAACCTCTTGCCCTGGCGCTTCATGCGGTCCAGCTCAATTTCCCTTTGTTGCTCTGCAACCTGCAACACACACAATACTCATTCAACTGACACACTTGTCGAGTGGAGGAATATAGAGCATTTTCTAGTAGCTCACTATATTACCTTCTACTTGTGTCGCATTAGCTCCACCTTGATCTTGTAGCTCCCAATCTTAATTACCGCCTGCTCGTGACGCATTAGCTCCACCTTGATCTTGTAGCTCCCAATCTTACTTACCTTCTACTTGTGCCGCATTAGCTCCACCTTGATCTTGTAGCTCCCAATCTTACTTACCGCCTGCTCGTGAAGCATTAGCTCCACCTTGATCTTGTAGCTCCCAATCTTACTTACCTTCTACTTGTCGCATTAGCTCCACCTTGATTATGTAGCTCCCAATCTTACTTACCGCCTACTCGTGACGCATTAGCACCACCTTAATCATGTAGCTCCCAATCTTACTTACCGCCTGTTTGTGTCGCATTAGCTCCACCTTGATTATGTAGCTCCCAATCTTACTTACTGCCTGCTCGTGACGCATTAGCTCCACCTTGATCTTGTATGCTCCCAATCTTACTTACCTTCTACTTGTGCCGCATTAGCTCCACCTTGATCTTGTAGCTCCCAATCTTACTTACCGCCTGCTCGTGACGCATTAGCTCCACCTTGATCTTGTAGCTCCCAATCTTACTTACCTTCTACTTGTGTCGCATTAGCTCCACCTTGATCTTGTAGCTCCCAATCTTACTTACCGCCTACTCGTGACGCATTAGCACCACCTTGATCATGTAGCTCCCAATCTTACTTACCGCCTGTTTGTGTCGCATTAGCTCCACCTTGATTATGTAGCTCCCAATCTTACTTACCGCCTGCTCATGTCGCATTAGCTCCACCTTGATCTTGTAGCTCTCCTCCAACTTGTCCATCATGAGCTGATGTGTTCGGCCCTTCAAGTGGTTGTCGAATGACTGAAACCGTTCATTAACAGTTCATGAGCAGAGTCAAAGTATATTTTGTGGCGAGTTCAATATCCAAAGAGTGAATGTAGGAACTAGTATCACACCAACCTGCCCATCCCACATGTGTTTCTTGCAGACGTGACAGAAGAACAGCACCTCAGGAACACCTGTGTATCTGCCAGAGTCATTCTGGAAACATTTAAAAGATTCACTCTCATCATCTTTTGCACAATAAGTTGGTAGCGCTTGCTACAAACACGGCACTGGGTGGTGCAATATAGTCAGGGACAAGACAATGGGTGGTGCGATGTAGTCAGGGACAAGACAATGGGTGGTGCGATATAGTCAGGGACAAGACAATGGGTGGTGCGATATAGTCAGGGACAAGACAATGGGTGGTGTGATATAGTCAGGGACAAGACAATGGGTGGTGTGATATAGTCAGGGACAAGACAATGGGTGGTGTGATATAGTCAGGGACAAGAAAATGGGTTGTATTTTATGCTCAAGGGTCCATACAACACTAATCTCTGGTAGTTTGATGGCCACTGCCACACAAATTTGGGTCCTGTGTTTATATCATAGCTGGGGCTTCCAAATCATCAATTACAGAGTATATTCAAGCTTAATGAATCAAATTGGACTTAGTTTCACAGCTCAAACCACTTGTTGGTGGCTTATCAGACATAAATATAGACCAAAATAAACCAGACCCCAGAACAATAATTAATTAGCACTTAAATGAATGTATGAATATCATAATGAATGCTGTTATTATTGGTATTTTAGACAGTAACGTGAGATATATTATCATAAACTAAACAACTTAAATACACCATGTTTTGTAAGAGTCTAATTAGACCCTCCTCCTAGTTTTAATCCAAATCATTAATCCGAGCGCACTTTCGTTGTGAAGGCAAGTCAAGTCAAGCTGAGGATTATCTATGAGAGTTATAAATATATACCTTGCCCTTGGATTTGTCACCCTCTTCCTCAGATTTCTTCTCCTCCTTCCAATCACGTTTCTTATCCTCATCATCGCCCTCCTCCCTATGGAAACACAGGACAAGTGTTACTAATAAAACCAACAGTGGTTTCCAGAAATCATTGGGATGTGAGGATCATTAGTTTCAAACATGTCTGTCCACATTGCCAAGGACTCCCTGGTTGTAGTAGACTATGAACCACTCACATACTAAGAGATAGCGCCCACTGCCCGTCTTGTGTTGGGCTTTGTGCCCGCAAGTGGTGCCCTTTCTAACTACATTTAGCAGTTAAACAAAGAGTTTTATTATCAGTAATCTTTGTGACATATTTGGTTGTTAGAGTGCTGCTGCCGTAACTAGGTGGTAGATATTATAAACACGTTAACTAGAGTCTGCTCACGATAGGTTTTTACCTGGATGACAGTTCGAAAATCATATGTTTAGGTTTTGAGTTGCCAACACTTGTAAAAGATCACTGTTTTGTTATAAATGTAAAGATCTTTAATTACCTGTTCTATTTTACATTTAAAATAACGTACACTTAAGTTTTCTTACACTTGTTCATTACTTAATAATTTCTGTTTATACAACTTGAAACATAATTAAAAGTACTTATTCTTTGTTTTACAACGTTATTGATTATGTGTAATATAGTGTCTACATCAATACCTTTTAATATATGCATCATATTTACTTGGAAAAGAGAAAATACTTGTCATTATTTTATATGTAATAAATGATTTTATGGTTATTTTATCATGTTTCAAAATATTTTCATCCAATGCTTGGGTGGATCATTGTAAAGAGCTCGTTTCCACCATGATACACCATATGGCTTGAATTTGTCGGTCACCATTTTGAAGCTATACTCATTAGAAGTTTTTGTGAAAGTTGTGTGAGTATTAAGTTTATTAAATGGAATAAAACAATAAATAAGCTTTGTGTCCGACCCCCAAATAAATATATAAATAATATTGGCCTAAATTGTTGTGGTTAACTATCACATTCATGTATTACCATTTGTTTTCATTCCGTTATGTGAGCTGTTGGTGTAGTGGTATATTAGTGACATTTTGAGCTATCATCCAAGTAAACTAAAGTATGAATGAATTATACTTTAAGCAGCACACTCGGCAGACAGACATAAAAAATATTTATTTTGTGTGTTCAGGAAGGGGAATAGATAATTCAATCATTTATTACACATGTTCACTGCAATGAAATTTGATATAATGCTTGAAAAAGACTACCAGATTTTATTAGGACCATGTTCTCTGATATATATAACTGTTAATAATGATTATTAAATGAATTAGTTATCAATAAGGTTAGATATTGTATTACCAGTCCACCTCATTAAACTATCCCTATCCTGAGCTAGTTCTATCCAGTCCACCTCATTACACCCTATCCCTATAGAGAGCAAGTTCTATCCAGTCCACCTCATTACACTCTATCCTTATCTAGAGCTAGTTATATCCAGCCAACCTAATTACACCCTATCCCTATCTAGAGCTACAGTAGCCCCATGGCTTCTATGGTGCTGACTGACAGCTGCTAAACATATGTTTTTGCAGATCATCTGGTTTGGCATAGGGATACGTAATTTGGTCTGGTAACTTTTTAAAGCTGGCAGATGTGAACTGTCAGTCAGCACCAAAGAAGCCATGGGGTTCCAGTAGTTCTATCCAGTACACCTTACTACGCCCTATCCCTATATTGAGCGAGTTCTATCCAGTTAACCTCATTACACCCTATCCCTATCTAGAGCTAGTTCTATCCAGTACACCTTATTACACCCTATCCCTATCTAGAGCTAGTTCTATCCAGTACACCTTATTACACCCTATCCCTATATTGAGCGAGTTCTATCCAGTACACCTTATTAAGCCCTAGCTCTTTCAGGTCCATTCTAATGTTATTCTGTGTCTAGATCATCCTAATATTCTCTTCCCCATTGGGTTTGACAGTCAATACCCTGAACAAGGTTCTAGAATCTTCCATTCGTGCTGCATGTTATTCTCGCCGTAATCTACGAGACAATTATCCTAACAATGTCTTGTGATGATAATAGGGTATGTAACTTGTCATTATGTAGCCTCATCTCTTTTTGGTCTAAATATCTTCCTTATATCCAATAGATAATATTAAAAATGAACCGCAGGTTTTGTCACTACCTCAACTTTTGTTATCTGTCCTTGGGTTTTCTATTATTTACCGCTAGTGGTCGTCTTCAGATAATGAGACTGTACATACACTTAGCATGAACCAGTGATACCAAGGTCAACATTGGTGTTGTTCTTGGTCATGGCTCAAGGTTCCTTTGTAGTAACCTGAGAACTGTTGAGGTAATTCTCTGGTAAATTAAAAAGGTACTTACTTAATATCAGCCCAGACGATGACGATGTTAGCTATCTCACGATGAATAGATCAATATTTTGGTCAGAGTGAAATAATAATAATGTGAGGGTTGTTTAGAAATGTTGACATCCCATTCTAAAATAACAGGAAATAATCCAAAACAAAACTGCAACATTTTGGATTGATATAGATAATAAAACGTGTCCAATACCTTGACGTCAGCCGTCAACGTGCGAGCGAGATGGGGAGGAAGGACTGTATGTAGCAAAGTACGATGTTAAGAGGAGGGATTTAAAGACCCATTTTTACACAAATGGCCAGTTAGGGATTATAATTCTGGTATGCAGGCTATCAAATATTACAACTTACAACACAAATATGGTGTCTCTTGCAGTTAAGCGAGATAAAAAAAGAGTGATCATTAACTCCAGCCTTGAAACGTGCAAGTTCAACAGTGACAAGGATAATGAGAGCTCCCAAGACTAGGGATTTCGGAACACAATCTCAGTCTCGATTCTCTTACCCACCTCCGAGACCGTGGAAATAACAAAACATTTTGAAATTTAGAGAAACATCCTTCATTTGGATGCAATTTTAAAATAAGGAGAAAATATTATTACTAAAAAGAAATAATTGTCTGAAACAAATATATTTTATTCAACAGTGGAGTCAGATTTGTGTTAAATTTTGTAATATAATATGGTTTTTAATGATTCAAACAAAATATTCCCATAGTAGAGTTACAGTTAACTACTATTGAGAGATGTACAAATGTACTTGAACTCTTTCTGACAGGTGTGAGCTGAGATAAGAGAGATGAGGTTTTGTGTATCTTCATAAGATGACAAAATAGTGAGAGGGATAAGATAATTGATGATGAAAATCCTCCTTACCTTTTACCATCTTCTTCGTTCTTGCCGTCCTTGTCTTGATCAGAATCTGTCTTAGTTTTGTCATCATCCTTTTTGGAGAGTTTACCGTCTTTTACCACCTTTCCCTAAGCTAGTAGTGCGCCCCTGGGGCCTCCGGTCGGAGCCTGGGCGGATGGGACCGCCGCGACGGTTTTGGCCGGGCTGTCAACGTCACCAATTAGGGCAAGGTTCATGGGAATGAAAATAATGACAGAAATGTCGATCCATGAAATGGCCTTTCGCGCCAAGAGAGATGGACATAAATAAAACATTGGAGAACACCGAAGTTAGCCCTGATCAAGAGCAAAGCGCACTAGGACGAATGTACCCCGGAGAGAAGGGAAATATCCAGGTCTCTCGGGGATGAGTTTCATTTGAAACGTGGAGGATGTGTAAGATGAATAAATAGGAAACAGTTATTTAAGAACACTCTAGTTTTTTAACATTTAAGATATCGTCAGTTTGATGTAAATAAAAACTGGAAAGTTTTTAACACAATAAATCCATATCAATTGGTTTGTATTAAAGGTATGAAAAAGAGCCTAGATAAAAAAAGTTGGAAGCAATTCAATATTTTACATTAATAAGGTCTGGTTGTGCCAACTCTGGTTCCAAACGGGTACGGGACGGATCGTGAGGGAAGAAAAAGGTACATAGGAAATTGTATTTCTTAATAAAACATGTATAGGAACAAAGTACATATTTTAGAAAAGCTCTGCCAACGTTCACTTTTAGCGACTGCATCTATGTTCAGTCACAGGTTGCATGGGTCTCCAAGAAATATCAACTAAAACTACACCAAATGTCTTATAAGAGAAGAAAATAACTGAAGAATCAAATTATATTGATATTTTAATCAAGGGTGCAAAAGTTTGCAAACAACAAATTAGTATTAGAATCTGATAATTTTAACCAGTTGAAAATAAACATATTGAGGCGTATAGATGTCTTCAGATGTAACGTCTACATGTAAACTATATTTTAGCAATAAACATAAGGCGACCAGACAAGAAACTTAGAGGTAGTCGACAGGAAATATTTAATTGATAATGTTGGTGTGAGTGAGCGAATTAAATATATTTCAAGCACATTGAAGAAATGATATATGGGAGTTAAGTTGGCTTAACTGCGCTCACACTTGGAGCTCATAAGGGGAAAAAGATGAGCCAATGGGGCCGCTGTTAAGTGAGACGCTCGAAGTGAAACTTAGCTGAGCATTCAACATGGTAGCTTTCCAATTAATTTGAATGGTAAAGAATTTTGTTTAAAATATGAATGTAGGTGAGAATCGCCAATTAAAAATATTTCCTTTGAGATCAAAATTTAATATATGTAGTAGTTGTAAGGACTGATTTGTCACAGCCGATTTAAGTGGTCAAAAGATAATGATAGCGAATAAGATGTAAAATTTATTAATTCTATTTTTACAATGAAACTGTTGTTTTCCAGTAAAATTGTTGGTCACCTTACATTTCAAACCATCCGAAGAGGAATAGTTGTTTATTTTTAAGAGAATGTCGTTTTTCAACAGCACCTAGATGTTTACGTTATAAAGACCCGCTGACAACGTAGCAAATATCTGCTCCTAAAAGTTAATAGAGTGAAAACATCGGTGATGTAAAATGACGAATTACCCAACTTGAAGGTACCTTGGTATAAGGTTCAATGCGTCTTCCATCTCTCATGGGTTTACGCCGATCCTGGTACCGGTTCTCACCATACTGGTTCTGATGGCGGTAACCACCGGGGCCCCCGTTGTTTGATTGATTCATACCGCTCAAGCTCAACAAAGATGGCACCTGGAAGCCAACATTACCAGTAAATCATTTATTTGATAACTCTGATAACTGATCAAATATATTTGTGCAGTTTGTTTTTCTTTAAAATTGCATTCAAATAATTCCCCAGTGTATTGTGTATCTTCAGATAACCAAACTTGTGTATAGCTGGACTAGTCTAGTCTTGTTTTAAGAAATTCTGTGATGCTGTTACCAAATGTACATCTACTGTAATAATGATATTAAAATAACTGACCTATAGGGCATTCATGGTTGGAAGGGTGAAATCTGACAGCCGGCAGAAGGTTTTTACTGCTAACATTGGTTGAAAGTCAATCATGAAGAAAAAATTATTTCCTAACGTTAAATATATTATCAATCCAAAGTTTTACAAAACCAATTTAATAACACTTGAAAGGTTTACTGTATAATTGGCATTTTTGTAACATTAATAAAGTAAAAAATGAAACTATAAAACTATTTGTTCTTTGTTTTACAGTTGTGGCAACATGATATATAGGTCATGAAATAGTTTTAATGAAATAGTAGTATAATCAAATAAATGTTTTTATAACTAGAGAGAGCCATAGACAATAATCACTTCAAAATAAAACTTTTTTAAAACAGCATAAGAACACAACAGCATTGACGGCTTATATGGCGTAGTCAACCACCCTTGTTTAGGCTGGTTCACCATCTTGATTTCAGAAGAGGACACCACATTTTAGAAGCTCTTGTTTGTATAACATTTTCCCACAATGAAGGAACCTTCAAGCGGTTATATTTCAATAGTATAAAAACTGTTAATAATTTACAACAAATTGTGTTTGACTGTTATGACTGACAAACATAACAAATCAATATTCGTTGGTCTTGCAGATCAAGTTTCGGCACTTCAAATGTCTGAACCCTCACGGATATTTTAGAGTGAAAAAAGAATTCATTAAAAATTTAGATTCAATATTTACAGTAGCTAAATAACTAACACAAACAAATGTGAATTAATGAAAAGAATAATACTATTGCAGGCTGCAATTACCTGTTAAATGTTTAATATTTTCTAAAGAATCTTAGATAAAATGAAAATAGTATTTGAGAAAGATGTGGATTTGACCCTCTATAGATTTAAGCATATTTACTAAGGTTATCCTCACCTGGGACTGCTGAGGGCGCAACAAACTGGTAAGAAGGTTGCTGGCGATGGCTAGTTGCGCTTCAGGTGACGAGAGCTGAGACAAAAGGTTTGGTTGAGAAGGTGTGGGAAGTAGTCCTGCTATCCCAGCACTAGAACTGCCACCAGAACTTCTCCCTGGGACCATGCCACCCTCCCACGGGTTCACATTGCTAGAGCCCCGCGAGCCCCCGTAGCTACCCCCACCATAATTGGAGCTGTTGGAGTAGTTGGATCCTTGATAGGACGACCGCTCACGGCGGTAACCCCCTCGGTACGACATTACTCCTGTAACAGAAACAATCTACATTACTCTTGTAACAGAAACAATCTACATTACTCTTGTAACAGAAACAATCTACATTACTCTTGTAACAGAAACAATATACATTACTCTTGTAACAGAAACCATATAACAGTGGCATATTCTCCGGGTATGTTAGTCCTGCACCGCATACCCATAATGATATGGACTAGTTTTTTTGTTTAATTCAATGATGTCTGTGTGAACTGTGTAAACAATAATGTTTGAATTGTTAATAAATATACATGTAATGAATTATTAATTTTAAAACTAATATTGGTTCATATTCCAAGAATACTGTGTTTTAAGTAATTCTTCTTCCAAAAGGTTCTACTTAACACAATAGGAAACCCAGGGCTTGCTTTTTGGAAACAGCAAGGCAAGCTAGGGTGGTTCTCTTGACCTTGCCCAATGTCTAGGGGGTGGCAACACATTCCTTTCCACTCGCCCACTAGTAATTGGCCAATGAGCTCGGGTTTTTACACCCCAGGTCATGCTGTTCATGTGAAGCAAGCTACTCATTGTGCCAACTATTGAAAAAAGATTAAAGATCACAATTTTTATTTATTAAGATAATTTAGTGTAGTTTAAGTAAAAATACATAAAATATATATAAAATTAATTGTAAAATAATAGTTAGTATACGTAACAAGCTTTAAATGATAGATTAATTAAATACAATGATTTATGTCTAGGCATTCTAGTCACATGTATTATCATGTATTTGGCAAACACATTTAACCACTCTTCAAATTTAGGCAGTTCAGCACTGATAGAGTGGGGAGGGGAGGGGGGCTAAGGCTACTTTAAAGGATCGTGGAGTTTTAATAGTGCTCTTTCTTTGAGACTTATCACTAATTGTAATTACACATCAGTGGCGCACCCAGCCATTTACTTTGGGGGGAGGCATTCAATCAAGGCTGTAGCAAGAATGACATTTTGATGGAGAGAGCGGGTTTGGGGTTGCACAGCCTCCTAAACCCTGAAGGCCGAGAATATTTATGAATATTAAATGCTTCTAGAAATTATTTGTAGTTTTATAGTAATTAAGAGATTTAAATAATACAAATGGTATCACAGCTATTATTGTGTGTAACGGTAAACATTTTGAATATTAGGCTCAAGTCAGAAGCCTGACTTTAAAATGTTGCCTATATATTCGACACATCTTCCATGCTAAATAGTTTAGCTATACTTAGTGTTATTTACATTTCTATTAACATTATTTGTGGTGTTGGGGAAAGAGGGGGAAGGGGGTCAAATACCCTGTTTGCCCCTCTCCCCCTTGGGTGCGTCAATGCTTACAGCAAAAGATATGTGTAAATATCCTAGCAATAAACCAATGACGTAGCGATAGAGTATTAATAGTCCGAGATAATCTCCCCTATGTTGGCCAGAGTTTACGCATCTAAATAGCTTCTGGAGCATAAATTCTCAAGTTGGGAGACTTGTTTGTTTCCAAGCAGCATTGTGTGAGATAAGTTAGGTTTTAAGAAATAGTTTTAATTACAACGTGAGTTGGACAATCCCCCTGATTCCCTCTCACCAAGATCTGATGGACGCTTGATCGATGTATCACTTCATTTTACTCTTATTATGATTGTTTGCTTTGAGTATTGCTAATTGTGTGCTTTTAATTACACTCGGCTAATTGAATAGGATCTGTCTCTCTTATGGGTTCAGAAATGTTCCTAGTGGTCTAGTGGTCATAGGTTCTGGCTACGGACCCAGAGGTCCCGGGTTTGATTCCCGGTGCGTCCAAATTATCTGGGAAGCAGTGGGTCTGGAACGGGTTAGATTCAGCCTAGGGAGGATAAATAAGGAGCTACTCGAATAAAGTAGTAGTGGCTCCGGTATAGAAAGCCGAGTTTAATGGCTGGAGGCATCGTTGTGCTGACCACATGACACCCTCTAACCACAAGAGTTGGCACTAATTCGCCAAACAGTTTGGTAGTCACTCGGGAGGTATAGTCTGAATGCGGGCTGATATCATGGAGTTACTTTTATTACATTTTGAGTGAATGGTAATCATCGTTATGGATAGATAAAAGAAGAGAGAATATGGGGGTAGGGATAGGGAGGGCCTCAAAATTTCCTAAGAGTTTGGTAGTTCATATAATTTCATTTCATTTCGTATTTGTTTCCATAGCAACAAAACTTTATCTGTGATTGGTGCTTTCATTTTGATGCGCACACAAATATTTACTTTACTGTGATTGGTAGTCCTTGGCAGTCCATGGTGACGGGTCCTTGGAACATTAAAGTCGAGTCAACTTGTACTGGTAAGGACTAAACCGATCTCTCTTTTTATACTAGAGTTTATTTGACCCTGAAGGTCCAAAAATGTTTATGAAACATTTTTGTATTCCTGAATGAAAATCAGTCGTATTCGAAAAGAGCCCTTCAGATAATTAAGCTACCATTCAAGTTGGTTTTATGCTGTACATGTTAATTTCTCATACTGGAAACCTACTATCAGATCAGCCAATCAAAATATCAGAATAAACATTTCTCCCATGTGAAATATAACCGAAATTTTCTTTCTGATTCTTTCACTATTATTATTATCGCTATTTTACATAACTATAAAAGGTGCATTTATTTTGAAGAGATTTTATTTAGTCCGTCCAGTATAATTTATTGGCTTGGTTAATAATGGATGGAGGCAGCTTAAACGTGTACAAAATGGGTCAATATTTTACGATCAGTAAGCCTAATCAATATCATTAGTTTTTGCCCACATTAAGTCATCTTTGTGTTCCCATACATGCTTATTTATGTACAGTACTCATTACACTAATGGTTTTAAGGATTAGGAAGGTTATTTTACTAGGAAATGTACCCACATTTGTGTGGAGGGAGAGTGGAAAACAATTTTGGGGAAAACCGCCCTCAGTTCATCCGATCGAGATTCAAACCTTGATCTCCCCATCATCCGCAGTCTAGTCTACTACGAAAGTAGCGCCTTGGAGCCAAGCAGGTTAAACATAGTAAACTATATTACTTGGTGTTATTGTAATATAGCCTAGTAATTAACTTGCAATATCAACTTCTTGAAAAGAACATGATCAATATATCTTTGGTGCTACAAATATTAAGGACAAGGCTTTGGCCATAATCTCTTTTGTTAGTTTGTCTATTATATAAGTCTCAGAGCGACACATATTTGAACTAGAGTGTTTGGCTTGAGAGCCAGCTTAGTAATCCGCACACCATCTTGCTCAAAAACCATTTGAAATACATTTCGAGAATACTAAATGGGAAACTCAAGGGGGTGTCAGAAATACCACTCCAGTACTGTAAACAGTTCAATCTGTTGGTGTGAAGTTGATGTATCAAGCAGGGCCCACACTATTCGCAAAAATGAACAATCGTTTCTGCCGAATATTTGCCTGCTATGGAAAAGAGAAGTTCCCTTGAAGTGTTTTACCAATTGTTACACATGCAACAGCAACATATACAGTGAATCTAAGAGAGACGAGGAAAGTGGAGGCCATGGGGATAAAGTTTGTGAGGAGCATGTTAGCTGTCACCAGGAGAAACAAGATTAGGAATGAAGTTATCTGGGAAATAGTGTGTGTGTGT